>APFE030759152.1:0-11965 GCA_000404065.3 Pinus taeda | reverse complement strand
TTCTTCTGACACGTGTCCTGACTCATAGTACTCTCCTTTGCCTGAAGCCTTGAAGGCAGCTACTCTCTTGTCTGATGTACCTCCTTTCCTCATTTCATAAGCAGTTAGAATTCTGTGCAGCTGTGACATTTTAAGATTTTGTAGATTCTCCTTTTCTTCTATAGCAGAAACTTTATATTCAAATCTAGAGGACAAGGATCTTAGAACTTTTTCAACCACAACAGCCTCTTTTATTTCTTCACCCAAATTTTTCATACAATTAAAAATATCATCTACGCGAAGAAAATAATTAGCCACACTTTCATCTTTATACATCCTGAGATTTTCATGCTGAATCCTGAGGGTTTGAAGTTTTGTTTGTTTTACCTGGTCATCTCCTTCATAGCTCAGAGCAATATTGTCCCATATCTTTTTTGCGGGTTTAAACTGCATTACCTTGACAAATTCTGATTGAGATAGGCATCCTAATAGAGTATTGACAGCCTTTGCATTTGTTTCATATTTCTTCTTCTCAGCCGGATCTGTAGGAGTTGCTGATGGAAAAGTATACCTGTATTCTATGATATCCAGACTCTGTACCAGATATTTGAAATAGGCAGTAACTCTTACCTCCAATATACGAAGTTTGTCCCATAAAAATCAGTGGCCTGATTGATGCTTCCCTCTCGGTAGTTTCTCATGATGATAGATCTTCCTTCAAGCGATCAAGCTTCTTCTGAAGGACCTGCTCTGATACCAATTGTTGGAAATAATACTGAGAGGGGGGGTGAATCAGTATTATCAAGTCAAATATTCCTTTTCCAAAACAAATGATATACGCAACTTCAGTTAGTTAAACCCGCGTATATACGCAACTATTCAGAAGGAAAACCGCGTATACAATGCAAACTTTTAATTTACTTTATCTTGTTGATGATGATTGTTAATCTGTGTTTCAGAACCAAATAACCAGTAACCAGAGACAGTAAAACAGAACAAAAAGACAATCACGCACAAGAACACAAGATATAAGGTGGAAACCCAATGTGGGTGAAAAACACCTGCTGCAATTCGTCTCTATCTTCTTTTTTAAATTAGAAACTTCTTTTTACAATGTACTGGTGCAGTCCTTTACCAGTACGCAGGCTGCAACCTGCAGAGAGCCACAACCCTCTCTTGTTCTCCAGCTTCTCCTGGAAGGGAGCTACAACCCCTTTAGCTCTTGCACTAGCCAAGATACTAGTACGTAGGTGCTGGCCTACAAAAGGCTACAACCTTCTCTTTCTTCCAGGGACCACGTTTCATAAATTTTCAGGCTGGATCCATAAACATCAATCAATCATCAAGAATCAACCAATATCCTTTCCACCAATTAGATTTGAATCAAGTAGATACTTCACTGACAGCTGCAACATGTGTGCATACGCTTCTGTGCTTGGAACAACCTGCGTATACGCTCTTTTCATTCACTGAAACAGCGTGTATACGCACCTTCGCTTCACTGAACCTGCGTACAGATCTATAAAGGATAATTCGCTCTTTCAGATATTCAAAAACACTAATTAACCCAGATTATCAGTGTTATAGATCAAGCAAGTGCCGCATATAACATATCAAAATCATATAAAGATACTATCATTCAAGCTTAAATATTATGACCCATCAATAGAACTTATCCTTCTTCTTTGCGCTAAGGTTCCTCCTTTATTCAGATCCAGATCTGCACCACAACCCAATTACCAGCATTCAGATCTACCACTTTTTCAGATATTCAATGATAATTCAGATGATCATTTTCCACAAGATCTCCTTCCTCCTTTATAGTCTTAGGCCTTCCATAATACCACGGTCCAAAACCATAACATTTCAATACCATGAACCCAAAACTAGGGATCAGCACATCTGTCGAGACGCCATGGTCCAAAACCATAGGTTCAAATCCCAAGGACAAACTACCATGGACCAAGAGTAAGTTCCCCAACATATACGCGCTTTAGTAACGTATAACCCGCGTGTATACGCGTCTTTTCCTAGATGAACCTGTGTGTATGTCTTTTTCTTCTTTTTGAGTGTCTTAACTGAGATCTGTCACCAAGTTGAGTTGCCATCAAGGACAACACCAGAGCCATAGCATCAAACCTATGCGATAATGCCAACAACTATGACCTTTCAAAGCTTTTCCAAGGATGAAATGATGTTTGTGATCCTGCAAAATAACTTGGATCAACTATTTAACTCAATCCTACAATAAGGAATCATTAATACTAAATGCAGAAATAGAAAGAAACAAGAACAAGAGATGCATGTCAATAAGAAGTGAAAAGAAGAAAATCAAATGATACAAAATGGCTCTAAGGCTCTTGGGATGGCCAAGCCCAAGGAAACTCAGAGTCCTATGAAGGAGGCCAAGGTTTAGAAGCTAAAAATGACACCAATCTTCATTATTCCAATCAATACAATTACATTCCTGCAAGAAATGACAATGGAGCTGCAAAAATACGAGTTCTCTCCACAAGAAAACTAATAAAAATCAACCCCTATAAGAAAATTCGACTTGGTACTTATACAAAATGATTAGGAATCATTCCCCATGAAAGGAGGAAGATTTCCCTGCCAAAATCCCTTGATTAGTGTATCTGGTTCCCAATTCTAGGAATCTACATTAAATGGCACGGAACAAATTCATAGATTTTCTCAATCATTGGAGCCCCATAATCTGTGCCATAATTCCATAATATCTTGCTGATTTATTATTTAATATTGATCCTCCTGTAATAGGGAGCAGGTCCCTAGATTATCTCCTCCTACAAATCTCCATAATCTGCCCAATATTCTCACAATATTCCACAAAAATAAATACTATTAGGCACAAATACGCAATTATCCATAAACCTTTCTAATGGACATAATAAAGTTAAAAATACATTATCTAATGCAACAAGAGAGGTTTAATGTGCTGAAGGATAGTCAAATGGGTCTTAATTTATGTTTAATTTAGAGGCATGGGCCTTAATTTATGTCTAATTTAGAGGCCCATCATTCCCCCTGCTAAAAGTGTTGCTCATCCTCTGAGAAACTTAGTGACCTCATTGTGCCTCATTCATGACCCTCGTGGCCTCTCTCTTGTGCATTTCTCAACCCTTTCTCTTAAGAATCTTGGTTGTAAGTCCTGCAAGGGCAAGCAAAAAAAATGTAGTTGTTCTTATCATGTTTGTTTAATAGTCTTTCAAGGAAAAATCCATAACTTTTCACTCATTTTTCCAAAACTGTTTGTGCATAGAAAAAATAATAGTGTTTCTCGAGACCATTAACTTGCCTTCTTTCCCTTATTCAAGATGGGTTCTTGAATATTTTCAGTTTGGCAAGGTCCTCCACATCCTTTTCCAACCTTTTGCTACATTTTTCCACCATTTGGACACCTCTGCAACCTTCAAAATGCCTTTAGATGAGAATTAGGACATCCTGTAGTAATTCTGTTGTTTCCTGTAGTAGTACTACAGGAAACCCTGTTTAAACCTTGTTTGAGCATAAATAATAGTCTAAGCCTAGGGTAGGCCCTCAACCTGACTTCCATGTATTTATCCCATTTCTATAACATCTCTTAGGCCTTCGACAAAAGCTAGAAAGAGATTAGAGACCTCTAGGAAAACCTCTTTTGATCACTGCAGTTTGAGTTTTGTTTTGATGGTGAATACCTTATTTCCTTTTGTTGCCTTCTTCTTCTCTTTTGTGGCCTATCTGATTTCCTAATGTCCTTAGAGTTCTCTGTTTTGATTAGGTCTCTCTTAGGCACTGCCATTTTTTGGGTTTTAGCACAATTTGTTCCTTTCTTCCTTCTTGTAGCAGCATTCTGCCTTCCTGTAGTAATCATTCTTTCTTCCTTCAGGGTCTTCTAACTGTATGGGAGTGATGATAAATGATTTAGAGGGATTGGAGGATGATTCTAGGGCTCAAAGGGAGTAGTGTATGTTTGTGAAAATGGAGAGGATGATCTATTTGTTTTTTCAAGAAATTTTTCAGGGTGAGACAGAGTGTAGGGTTTGTTCTTGAAAAATATTATTTTTTTCTTATGAAATAGGATGGATGAATGATGGATATATAGTGGATATGAAGTGGATGGAGGGTTTGGAGTGCTTTGGTGACTTGGCCTTTACACAAATTTCCTCTTCTAACTATTATCTCCATTCCTCGAAATCATCGCCCATCATAATTTGGCTTTTCCACATTGCATGAGTGAAGGAGTGAGTTGCAATTAACCAGTTGAAGGCAGCTGAGACTGTTGACCCATCCTTAGCTTATAAAACCTCATCTCTCATGCATTGACAACAAATTTCTAACTATAATATGCTAAAGAGAAGAGGTCGAGAATATTGCATACATGTACCTACCTTACAGTTGGTGGAGAGACATGCATGTTGCTGGTGAGTTGAAGATTGATCCATGGTCCTCTGGAGGTGATAATTTCCTTTTTTTGCTTCTGCACAGGTCTTCATAGCTTGGGATTCTAAAAATCTGTCTTCTAGTTACCATGAGTAAGTTATCCCAGTCAAATTTGACCTTCTTGGAGTGATGAGCTTGTCCATGGGTGATGTTCACCTTCCCTATACCTTATTCCACCATTAGACACCTTTCCCACACTTGATTATACCTTTCCTACCATCTCTTAATCTTTCAGTCTATTTCATGTAGTAAAACAGGGCATCCTATAGTAGAACTAGGACATCCTGTAGTAGTACTGCAAGAAACAACAAATTTTCCTTGTTTTGTCCATATCTCCCAAACGGTAGAATAGATTGACTTGAAATTTTCTAAGCATGTTTCCATCATCCTTATGTACCTCCCCATATAAAAAAATGGCCAATGGATGCACGAATATCGAGAAAAAATAAAAATGGCCGAACTTGATGGAGGTCGATTTCTTGGAAACCATGCACTGGAATTTTCTGAAATTTCTTGGCATGTTAACATCATCGATATGCATCTCTGCATAAAACATCTTTTTAAATGGATGCACAAATGCCGAGAAAAATAAAAAATGGTTGTAGGTGATGGAGGTCGATTTCTTGAAAATTGTGCGCTGGAATTTGTTGAAATTGCTTAAGCATGTTACCATCATCCATATGTATCTCCACCTAAAACATCTTTTCAAATGGATGCATGGTTTTCAAGATATGACAAAAATAATTTTATTTTCTATGTATTTATGTTTCGTGTAGTAAAACAGAGCATTCCTATAGTATTTTAGGGCAATTGCTATGAATAAATATATAGGAGATAATGTAAATGATAATAACCATAAATAATTATTAGTTAATAAGTAATTAGGTTGAAGAGACATGACTCTCCATGAAGAGACACCTACTTGGTATATAAGCAAGCCTCTCATTTTCATTGTATCAATCATTCTTATTCACACATTTAATATATAATATTTGTATCCTCATGGATATCTTTATATTCCAAGTCTTCTGGAGTAATTAATCTGAAGTTGTCGCTTATGGCCCGGGCACACTATTTGGCTCATCACGCAGCCCCCTACACCATCGCGTCGCTGCAAATTTACACGTCCGTCAGAAACCCACGGTTTCTTGTGTCTTCATCCCTTCGTCTCATGCACCTGTATTCCCCGTGTTCCCCGCTATCGTCCCTTCCACCAACTCGTTGCCTGCCACACAAGCTCCTCCCCATCTCATTCATGTCTTTCCCGTATCGGTCTCGTACCAATAATATCCTTATCCATACATGAGTCAAACGACCCATGCCACAAAATTCAAACGATGTCTCTTAGCAGACCTTGATGTTTAGGAATTTAAACAATAAAAATTCTATAAGTATATTATTTATTATAATTATATAATAAGGAAGAGGAAATTATACCACATTTTAAGGAAAAGAAAGGTTAAATTTTTATTTAAGTGGGTTGTTTAAAAAATGTGATTTAAAAAAAGTTACAAGGTTATTTGAATAAAATAAAAAAATAAAAATAAAGGGGATTTATATAGATTTTCAAAGTCATATATAAAAATAAGGGTTAATATATATATTAATATTATATATTATTTATATAATATATTTATATAATATAATTATTATATTAAAGAAGTTAATAGGTTACATAAAGAGAAAATATGAGTTTTGAATTAAAAAAAATTTAAGTGATATTTTATAAAGTAATTACCCCTAAGGTTCTATTTGACGTTATTAGAAAATAATAAGTTTTTTTTTTGTAATTATAAATAATAATATATAAAAGTAAGTGATTTAAAAAATTATTTAATATTCAAGAAGCAAAATGGAGCTTAATATAGAAATGAAGGCTAAAAGATTCCCAGAAACCTTACTCAAAGACAGTAAAGCGCTATTTAATATTAAAGGAACTCTCGTAAGAAAAGATGTTATTATTTCTATTTCTCCAGCAAAAGATACAAATTATATAACACCTAAAATTGCAAACCAATTAGTGATCCCAGAGTCAAATATAACTGAAAAATTAGACTTTTTTGGCATTAAAAAATATGACATAGCCAATTTACAGTTAAACATTGAAGATTATACATTTGTATCACAATTCTCAGTTCACACCCTATGGAACAATCAAGGTGACATTCTTTTGGGATCACCTTGGATGGAAATGGTAGGATCTGTCATCTTAAATACGAAGAAAAAGTTTCTAACCTTTTCTTACAAGAAGAAGAAAATACATTCCAAGATGTTACATTGAAACCAAATTCAGTAACGCCAGAAGATATATCAGATATTTCAAAAGTAATTTCTCGAGAAGGTAAAAAAGCATTACAAAATATGCAAAATGAAATTGACAAAATCATTGTTGATAGAAATGAATAAGTCTTGCGACTTAGGGATCATAGTGAAAAATTACTAACACAAATTAAGAAGCTTAAAAATGACAAAAAAATTATTAGTCGGCAATTTAGAGCAACTTAATCAATAAGTATCGAAGTCTCTAGACAAAACAGTCTAGGTTGAAGATAAGGGAATCAATACTGAACCAATCAATAGCAGAACTCAAGAAGAGGATTAACCAGTGGAAGGAAAAACACATTCACGTGTTACAATCCAGACAATGAAAATTCCAAACAAAGATTATGTACCTAACTCAAAAATCGTAGTACCATAAGGAAATCAAAAAAATTCCACACACCTAATAAGGGGAAGTCAAACCAAAAAGGTTTCCCTATCCACATTTGAATCATGAGAGTAGACAACTCAACCAAGCTACGTATCAGGACCATTCAGAACAGAAACAACAAACTAACATTCCAGAGAATAGTGATGTCACCTCAACCCAGTCCTATGATGCAAGTCATTACAAAATTCCAGTGATCAGAATATTCCACAGAAGATTAATCTAGGATGGTCTAATCCCTTCTCAGTGCGACAATTTTTTTTGTCACTTACAAGATCACATCAACTTGTATCGATGAAGATGATTGTTCTAAGACAGAAAGACATTCAAAGCCGAAAAATAGATCAAGCCTTTTTCATTAACAAGCTTTGAAGACAAAGCTTTTTGAGGAGGAAGGCAATGTTATGAATAAATATATAGGAAATAATGTAAAATAATGTTAATCATAATAATCATAAATAATTATTAGTTAAACTAGTAATTAGGTTGAAGAAGCATGTCTAAATGAGACATGACTCTCCATGAAGAGGAACCTGCTTGGCATATAAACAAACCTCTCATTCTCATTGTATCAATCATCATTATTCATGCATTTTTATATAATATTTGTATCCTCATGGATATCTTTATATCCACGAGGATACAAATATTATATAAAAATGCATGAATAATAATGATTGATACAATGAGAATGACAGGGTTGTTTATATGCCAAGCAGGTGCCTCTTCATGGATCCTTTGGTATTCTCATTTGAATCTTCTTCTTTTGGATGTGGTCCTTCAATGGTATCAAGAGAATATTTTTTTGTAATATTCTTCTTGAGTTGAGATGAATACCATTGATATCGATAGGAGATATTTGGAATTGTTGTACCTCAGCATTGTAAGTGGGTTGATCTACTTCATTGTGTGGGTTTGGAAATGGTGGTACAAGTAGTTAAGTGGGAGTGGATATTTGAGATGGATGTGGTTGGGGTTGTGGTTGGGGTTGAGGTGGATGGTAGGGAGAACATGGAGTTGGGTATGGGTTATATTGAGGATATTGTGGATGGCTCCCATAAATTCCTTGCCAACCTTATTGCCAAGATTGGTTTTGGGGTTGAAATGGCCAATGTTGCCAAGAAAAGGGTGTGTTCCAATTACTTTGAGGTGGATATGCATAACCTTGAAATTGTGAATTAGGTTTGCATCATACTAGGTTGACTAGGTTGTCATGGTCCTCTTGGAGCTACATAACATAGATGCATTGGTAATTGACTTGCTCCATTTTCCTCTTGGTAAACTTCCTTCAACCTTGGTAATGATGGACAATACTTATCATCTTGTGATTTTGCATGGACAACACAAATCTCAGCATCTTCTTTTTCTTCATCTTACGTTCTTAATGTTTCTACTTGTTTGGTTAGATTGCTAAGAATTTATGCTTCAAAGTCATCAAACAAATTTCCAAGTTTAGCTTGACTTACCGATCTTGATTTTGATTTACTTACTCTTTCCCTTCCTCTTCATATGTGTTTGCATGTTTCACAAATTTCTTCAAATGATAATTGGTATACATCACCTCTACTCATGAGATCAAGGAGATCAATTCACTCATCCCTAATTGTTCTAAGTAAGAGGGTTTTTAGTGTGTCAGATCCTAAGTGATGTATTTTTGCCCTCTTAACATCATACATGAACCTCTCTATTATATCCTCCAGACTTTCATGTTCTTTTTTATTCATTCTAAAGATTTCTTCTTCAAGATCATGATCTTTATTTTTTCTAGAAATATCTTTTGCATCTTACTCCATTATCTTATTAAATAAGTCCTAAACTCATGAACCATTTAAGAGCTTTATCCTTCAATGGTACGAGAAACAATCTTAATTTTTGAATGTATAATAAGTAACCATAAGATCTACAAACAATTTCAAAGTCAAAGAGAAAGGTTTACAGATCCTCTGACCTCATACCATGGAAGTTTGGAAGAAAATATGGACGGATGTTCTTCATATGCACACTGATCTCAGTATCTTGAATGAGAAATCCAATAGGATATTCTTCATTGTCATCATCTTCATCCAGTTCTTCTACATTCTTTGTCATCTCATCTTCTTCTATCTGCAAAAGTGGATGGTGATGTGGCTCTTACTGCACTACATGATCAAATAGGCAGTGGGTTTGTGTCGGATTAGTCTTCTTGTGGAGAGAACTCGTATTTTTGCAGCTCCATTGTCATTTGTTGCAAATATGTAATTGTATTGATGGAAATCATGAAGGTTGGTGCCATGCTCAGCTTCTAAATCTTGGTCTCCTCCATAGGACTCTGAGTTTCCTTGGGCTTGGCCATCCCAGGAGCCTTAGAGCCCTTTTGCATTGTTTACTTTTCTTCCTTTTCACTTCTTATTCACATGCATATATTGTTCTTGTTTCTTTCTATTTCTTCGTTTAGTATTACTGATTTCTTGTTGTGGGATTGGGTTAAATGGTTGATGTAAGTTCTTTTGTAGGATCACAAGCATCATTTCATCCTTGGAAAATCTTTGGAAGGTCATATTAATGATTGAGCTACTTATATTAGTTTGCTTATTCCTAAATATAGATTTATAGAACTCCTTTGTAGCAAATAACAGTAAATTTCTACTAATTTTTAGAGCATGCTAATGAGCTTCAATCGAGTTGATTCCACTTACATTAGATCACAAAAGCTTTCTAGTTAATAACAAAAATTATCCCATTGCATTTGCACTTGATTAGGCTAGGCATTTGATAGATTTACTAGTTCACTAGTTCTTGAATTTCTAGATTTTAGACTAATAATTTTCTGCCATTTTTTAGCATGGGTTAACAGAGGTATTTTTGAGTGATTCCACTTGTAATGGAAACCTAAGACATCCTAGTCAATAACAAAATTTTTCCCATCCAATTTGGATTTGATTTGGTTGGTAATTCGGTGAATTATAACTCCCTATAGAAAATTTGTTGTTTCTTATAGTAGTACTACATGAAACCCTGTAATATCCTTCCAACATGCATATACTTGCCCAGATTCGCCCAAGAAGCTTGGTTATTATCCATTGGGGTTGAATCAAGACCCCTAGGCTCTAAATCAATAATTATGGAAGACTAAATACCACTTAGGACTTGTCTCTTTACCCATGCAAAACATTTTAGTGATTTGGGTTAATTGACAGATTTATGAAATGGATAATACAATGATGATTTTATTGATAGCCACGTCCAATGAAATTTGTTAATGGGTCTAAGGACTTTGAAATATAATGGTAGACATTTAGTTCATGATATTTACTTTATGCAATTAGAATATGTTTCTTTCCTTGTACTTTATTTCTTGCAATAGGTTGAGGTTTTCATTTCGAGCATTTCATTTTCTGCAATTAGATTAGGATTGACTTCAGTACATGCACTCCATTACATCATGATAGCAAAGGAATGACACATTGTATTCTGCACATATATTGTTGATACCTCTAAGGCTCTTGGCATGGCCAATCCCAAGGAACTCAGAGTCCTATGAAGGAGACCAAGCTTTAGAAGCTAAACATGACACCAATCTTCATTATTTCCATCAGTACAGTTACATTCCTGCAAGAAATGACAATGGCGCGGAAAAAATTACGAGTTCTCTCCACAAGAAGACTAATAAAAATCCACCCCTAGACGCAAATTCGATTTGGTACTTATACAAAATGATTATGAATCCCCATGAAAGGAGGAAGTTTTCCCCACCAAAATCCCTTGATTAGTGGATCTGGTTCCCAATACTATGAATCTGCATTAAATGGCAGGGAACACATTCCTAAATTTTCTCAATCATTGGAGATCCATAATCTATGCCATAATTCCATAATATCTTGTTGATTTATGATTTAATATCTCCATAATCTGCCCAAAATTCTCACAATATACCACAAAAATAAATAATATTAGGCACAAATATGCAATTATCCATAAACTTTCCTAATTAACATATTAAATTTAAAAATACATTATTTAATGCAAAAAGAGAGGTTTAATGTGCTTAAGGATGGTTAGATGGGCCTTAATCTATGTTTAATTTAGAGGCATGGGCCTTAATTTATGTCTAATTTAGAGGCCCATCACCATGAATTCCACGAGTTGGAATTCTTGATGAAACCCTTGCTTCCTTTTGATTAGCGAACCTTCCGACGAAGATTCCAATAGAGGATCTTGAGTATCCTCATCCAGCAAATGTTTCCTTTTGATTGATGTGTGATGGGATTTGTACTAGATTACTTTTTCTTCCTTTTCCCATAAGTGCCACTTATGTTTCTAATGAGGTTTCCAAAAGCTATATCTTTCCAAGGGTGAGTGCCATAGACTTAAGCTATATTGCATGCTTTTCTATGATGATATCACGGGCTCTTGCTTTCAATGCTTCTATGATGCCATGATGCACCCTATAATGATTCTAATGATTCCTATCGTGATAGTTATATTCCATAACAAAAAAACATAAACTTGAGAAGGACTAGGTGAGCAAAACTTATCTCAATAATAGTGGAGATATTTTACTTCCTCCTTCTTTAATTTCTTCTTTTCAGCTTCTTCCTCTTGTTGAGTGATATGGGCTTCTTCCCTTCTTCGTTTATTGTTGTCCTTCTTCAGCTTAGGACAATCTCTCTTGAAGTGCTCCTGTTATGAAACTAGCTCAAGAAAAGATAGAAAAGATAGATCAACACCTTTGAATTCAGCCTCTTCGAGGGGGAACCTCCTTTACATTACGTAAATGAACAATTTTTGGATGATTCAAATGAAAAAACCTCCTTTCTATGTATAGGAGTCTAAGGAGTCACAATATAACCCAGCCGACCT
>APFE030759143.1:3306-36442 GCA_000404065.3 Pinus taeda | reverse complement strand
TCTATATGTTTGTCTTTTAGACATAGAGCATCAAAAGCTATGCTTTAGAGCTCAATAGATTCCCGGGATAGTTTCGTTCACTTATATTTCTGTCAATAGTTTCAGCCTTTCGCCTATCACTAGTGTTATCTACAAAGCATTCACTCATCCCATTTATCTATTTCTGGGAAACTGGTCCCATTACCCCCAGTCGGAGCCACTATCCCAAACGGAAAAGGAGTTGTATTAAGGTCTGGACCGGGTGGTTTCCCTAATGTTGTTGCAACGATTTTCGAGGAATCAACATTCCCCAAAAATTTGCAGTGCTGCTCTTCTTTGCACTAGAGGAAGAGAGAGTGAGGACCCACACTTGGATGAAAATCACCAAGTCCAAGGGTGCGGCTGATATAGGTCCCTTGGAGGAACAACTCAAAGAGGCAAGGAAATAATTGGCTTTGGTACGACATATAGAAAGCAGCCAGCAGGCCAAGCTCCAAGAAGAAAATGAGCTGCTCAAACAGCAACTATGGTTATAAGGACACCTTATGGAGGATAGGCCCCACACCTTGGGTAGACAATAGCAACAAGAGGAGCCCACAAAAGCCAATAAAACATCTGATGAACAACAGAGAAGGGAAGGAATGCAGGCTGAAATTGAGACACTGAATCGACAGCTACAGGAAAGAGAATTGCAAGTAGGCCTAGAGATACAGTCTTTGAAACAACAGGTACAAGAAAAGGAGGCCCAACTGGCCTGCATGGCCTGTTGGGTGATGGAAGCTCTACAATGTAGGCAGCCAACCAAATCCTACGCCCTATACCTCAAGGATCGGTGGTTGCAGTTTCAAATCAACACTTTGGCACATAGAGGTATCACTCCATTTCAGAACTACTCTTAATTCATGGCTCTATGTGACAACAACTCATCCCAAGACAAGGCCAAGCTATCAGAGTTTTACCTACACAACTTGGCCCTTCCCAACATGAACTCGTGGGACCCTAACGCTGCGGTAGGGGATGTACAACTTATGGCCATGGCCTCTTGGCTAAATCATGAAGAAAAGAGAGCAGCAGAGGTCCAAAGCATTATGAACAGAGAGCTACATGAGCCACTATTGATTAGAGCAGAACCGGAAGATCCTTTAGCATTGATATCTGCCCACTAGCACTTGGCAAATGACCCTCAGGCCCTACTAGATTACATGGGAAGACAAGCCCAAGCCATAGCCCATTTTGAGGACATGGAGAGACTGCTGGGGGATAACTGTGTTCATGCTTGCTCTTGAAGGTGGAATTCACTGTCCCATAGCCTAAAGATTAGAGAATACCATACCCCCACAAGGATGAGGGAGGCCTTGGCAAGAGTGCCTCTCTACAAACAATCCATGCAGAATCTTCAGGCTAGCTGGATCGGCCTCAAATTCAGTCCTCCCTTGCTTTTGGGGTTGTTAGAGGGAGTCAGAGAAGAGGAGCAGCACAAGCAGTGGGAAGAAGTGGAAAGCAAAGAAGGATTTCATGACCATGTAGAAGATATCACTTCAGAGGCCTGGGATGTGAGGCAGGTGGTCAAGGCTATCGAGGACGATGAGTTGGACTAGTTGCTCATGGGATGAGCAACCCATTTAGCAGGGGGATGATGATGAGCCCCGAATTGGGTAACTTATTGGGCTCATTTTGCCTAATTCTCCTTGTTCAATCCTCCATTTTTCATAGATTATGCATGTTTTTTTAGTATGTTTATGTTGTTTGAACGAATAAGGGTGGTCACTCTATTAGGGAGGCTAATACATGGTTATTTCAAGTTTTTTGGACAAGTTTTGGAGCAAAACCAAGCAATCATGGGACAGGTGACAACGAAGCTTGAGGTGAGGATTCGTAGGGGGGTTGTCTCTGGCATTAAATGACCCTTCCTTGAAATCTCCACCCTCAAACTCCGAGCTCAACAGGCCACCAAAACAAATCTTAAAGACAGCCAAGCAGCTTTGGGAAGAGTGACTATTTACTGCAGTTGGAACAGCCGAGTCCCTTGAATTTAGGAGGGCTGCTAGGCCCCTCGTAGTGTATAAATAAGAAGGCCTCAACCTTCGTAGTTTACTTTTGGAACTGTTGTAATTTTTCACTAGAGTGCTGTCATTTTTCCAGCTCATTTTCTTGTAGCTACTGTTGTATAACTTTCTTGTGATGATTATTTTTGGATAATGAAAAGCAGTTCTATTTGGCATCAGCTCTGAGTTTTTTATAGGAGCCTGTAGCTCTTGGGTTTGGGCCCAACCTAAGAGCCAAGGCCTCCTTCATGTATTGTTATTTGTTTTTTTGTGTCTTTGCAAAATAATTTCTGTTTAGTAGATTAACAACTTACTGATTACATAGGTCATGGTTAATGATCAGATAGGCTTTCGCATGCTCAAATTTAGTTGATATATTAGTAACAG
This sequence comes from Pinus taeda, assembly GCA_000404065.3. Classification (NCBI taxonomy): domain Eukaryota; kingdom Viridiplantae; phylum Streptophyta; class Pinopsida; order Pinales; family Pinaceae; genus Pinus; species Pinus taeda. The sequence continues at coordinate 34,031 of APFE030759143.1, read as the reverse complement.
GGAATATCTCTAGAAAAAGGCCATTAAGCACCTCTGATCTCACCTCTCCCTCAGTGGGATCGTGAGCTGGGACAAAGGTGACATTGCTTCCAACAAAAATGATGTTTTGCTTTGTCATGCAATTCTTAGTGTTGGAATCCTCATTTGCAGATGCTGATGTTAGTAGTGTTTAAATGCTTCAGTTGATGATTGCTTAGTTTCATAAGTTATTTCATGCATTTTATTTCGAATAAACTGCTGTTCAGTTCCTTTTGCTGTTACTTAGGTTAGAATAGAGTAAAGTAATTAGGTCATAGGTTTTATAAGTGTTTGTTTGTTCAGTTTGAAAAGCCACTTGCAGAGTACCTGTTACCCCTCCTTACCTGCACATACTCCATCCAACCTACCTGTTTCATCCTTAACTTAGAACCCTTACCTTGCATTTGCCTCATTCACTTACTTGCCATGATTCTCATCTTCTTGTGCAACATCGTTTTATCCTTCCTTGAACAAATCTAACCATCTGCGCCACTCCTCAACTCCTTCCTCCAAGTCTTGAACTCCACTACACCCCTATTTCACCTCCATACTCATACCTCCACCTTTTTCCCTTCATCCATGCTCCAAAATCCCATTCTTGAACATCCTGTAGAAAATTACAGACATCCTGTAGAAATTCCAGACATCCTGTAGAACCCCTGCGGACTTCCTGTAGAAGCTCACGGAGGCAGTTTCTTGAAGGCCAAACTTTGTGAAACTCTTAGGAAGGGTGCTAGGGACCCCTTAGGCCCTCTATGAACCTTCTCGACCTCTTCCAAGCATTTCCTCTCGCCAATCCACCTCTCCACAGTAAAAAACAGTTAAAAATCGCATGCATGATAATTCTGACAACTTATACAAAAATACAAAAAGATGGTTCTCTCAGATTTTGCTGTAGACATAGCTTAGATATATGCATTTCATCCTCTTAGAAGTCAATGACATCTCTCCCATTAGCTTGCATCCTCTTTCTTGCATCATTAGGGCTAGCTGGTAAAATTAGGGTTTGCTAGGGTTTGTGTTTGCTTTCAGCATTTCAGTTTCCTTCTGCATATAGATTAGCTTCCATCCATCAGTTAATCAACCTCTTCTCAGAGCTCATAGAAGTTGGCTTGAGCCCCTGGCGGACTTGTGCCAGCTAACCAAGTGACATCTGCGGCAAGAGCTAGTACTTTTGCATACAACACCACCGCTTCCATGTTTGTTATGAACTATCAGGTTGATAAAAATAAAGAAGGGAGTCCCAGGAGTTGTAGCATTGTTTCTGCAATACTGGAGCTCACCAAAATCAATGCTTAAGGGGCCAGACCAGTGGGGGTGAGCGGTTAGGACTAGCCGACAACCATATTCACCCCATGTGGCCTCAATTTATGCACTTAAGAGTTATTGGGCAAGTTAAGTGTCCAATAAATTGCACCTTTGGCAGGTGAAATTGTTGCCTATGTAGTGAAAAACGTGGTGAATTTGTAGGACAATTAATTTTATCTAAATTGTAGGATGAATAGTAGAAGAACTTGGTTTAGAGGATAGAGAGCCATAAATTGGAGATTTTTTGGCCTTTTGGAGCTCAAGAAGAGTCTATTTATGGATTTTTGGACATTCTCGATCCAATGGTGACCTGTATTTGCTGATTAGAGCATATCTAAAGAGACTTTTTGTAGGTTCAAGTCCATGGATGTATGGACCAATCAATGTTTTGGAGTAGTTCTTGAAGGTGTTTGAGCATGGAGAAGGCCTTATAGGGGTTTTCTTAACTTCATATGTTTAATGCAGCAACTGTTACTTGAAGGGTTCAACTCATTTCTTCTTTTCTCATTATCTTGTTGAAGAAAGATTTCTTTTGTATTTCAATGTGGAATTGAAGTACTTGTATGCTCATGTATGCTCATTTTCAAATGGATTATTAGGTCTTTGTAGGAGACACCTTTTATTGTTGATGGTTTCACAACTGAATATAGGTTGTCATGATGTTTATAGTGAGAGTTCTTTGTAGGAGAACATTTCCTTGAAGGGGAACTAGCCACTTGTTTTATCAGCAAACTTTATGTACTATTTTTCACTAAATATATGGAGTGGTCTAGTTATGTAGGCGGGCCCATAGATGTAGCCCAGGAGGGGTCAAATCTGTCACCAAATTCTTTGTTATTGCTCTTCATGAATGCCTATATGAGTTAAATGATGAGATGTTGCTTATGTTTTAAGTTTACATGAAAACCAAACTCATAGTCCTTGAAGAGATCTTTTGAAAGCCTATTTTGTCATCAGACCCATTTTTCCTTGTAAAGCGTTAAGAGAACGATCAATATTTGGGAAAGAGAAGTCCTCCTCCAATTTTATATCAAATTGGTATCGGAGCAAGGCTTGACCAAGTTGTAAGAATGGGAAAGAAGGGTTTCCAAGAACTTGAGGAGATGAATTTGTCTCTTCATATGGAGAACATTGAATTAAGAAGAATGCTTGAAATTGTTGAAGAGGAGAAGAGGCATATGCACATTCAGTTGCAACATGTGATTGAGGAACAAGTTGCTAAAAGTTCCACTCCTGTGATAGTAAAGGAAACCTCCAAAGTGAAGCCAGTATGTGAGCATGGTTCAAACAAAGGTTATGGACTATATGAGGAAAATGATTTTGTAAGCATCTCATAGATTCTCATCATATGCTGGTTGGTAAGAGTGGGTGGCTAGAGTCATCTACAAATTCATCATCATCATATGAAGCATAAAAAGTGGATGGAAAGTTCAAGGAGGTAATAAACATTTCGAGTTCAAATTCTTCTATTTATGTTCATAACAGGAACATTTGAACAAAATACCAAAGGCGTTGGTATGAAGCTTTTATCTAAAATGGGTTATGAAGGAGGAGGCCTCAACATAAATTTCCAAGGGATCACCAATCCAATCATGTTACAAGAGAGACCAAAATATCAAGGATTGGGATATGGTCAAAGAGCGTTTAGGGAATGCTCTAAATGGTTTGAGGCAAATCATTCATCAGAGGATGATATCTCACACTAAGATGGTGGTGAAAATGTTCATTTTTCTCCTAAGAGAGATGAATGCTTTAAAGGACCTTGCATGTCATCATCCACTCCACATTGTTAAAACTACAGCCGAAGGGACAAGTATAAATCTCATGGGTGTTTTCCAAATGTTGGTAATTTTGACTATTTGTGGAACATGTATCCTTGCACTTTTTGTGATGCATTTGACCATTGTGTGGATATTTGTGAGATACACATGGTAATGGTCAAAATAATGGATCAAATTATTTGCATCAAGCATAATGAATCTCCTTCACATTTGAGGACTTACTTGTCGGCAAGCAAGAGAAAGTACTTTTGTACCCATTACAAGATGCATGGGCATGAGAATGATTGATGTTGGAAACTACATCCAGAGTTTTGTTCCAATAAGGGAGAAGAGATTATGCAAACCAATGCAAGGGAAGAAAGAGGTGGAAAAGAGGACTCAAAACATTCCTAGATAATCCTTCAAGGAAAAGTTGATGCAAAAAGAGAACCCATAAGCCTAGGAGAGGAAAAGATTGGGTAGACTGTTTGTATAGTTTATTTTTTCTTTGTAAATTATAAAATCTTGTTGTTGTTTACCTATTTTGGGTACATTTTTAAAGTGAACAAGAATAATCACTATGAACAGCAAGTATGCATTTTTCATTAACATGTTATGTAGTTGGCTTGTTTATAAGTCCAAATGTTTAAGGAAATTTGGAATGTACAGTGTTTGTTGTCCAAGTTTGTCTACAAGTTTTTCATGTACTCACCAATGCAAGTGTTCAAGATGAAACTTCTTGTGAATAGAATATTCATTTAAGATTGTACAAGATGACTATGCTTTGTAGGCAAAGCCAATGGTGTCATTGAAATTTTGCAGCGGTGTACTTTTGTGTATAAGCTTAGGTTGAGGATAGTAAAGCAAGTTTGTATTGCTTCTAGTTTCCAAGATGGAAAGTCAAGTTTTTATTAAACAAAGGAACTTCAAGATGAAGTTTTTTGAGTTGTGAAAGATGGGATTAAAGAGAATGCTCATATTCCAATCATGAATGTTTATTTCCTGCATCAGTGATAAGAATTTTCGGCTCAATTCTTAATAGGATAGTAGGTCTTCATGAAGAGGATAGGTGAAGTGCCTTGATTGGAGCTTGAAGGGAACCAATTGAAAGCAAAGCATGGATTGATTTTTTTGGGCAATTTTGAGTTTCAACCTCATTTTATTTACTAGGAGAAGTAAGCTTTTGGAGTCCAAAAGTTCCTAGTGGGGAGGTATGAACCGGTGATCAAATTTTAGCTCAAAAATAAAAGTGCACAGAACGTTTGAGAATAGGAATCAAGTCGAAGTGTTCATCGTTCTGAATCCAACAACATTCATTTCACCTATGTTAGCCTCACTCTCATATGTTAAAACAATTCTAAGTCCAAATAATTAAATTAATTAAAATCGTGAAAGTTAGGATTTAATCCTACCTTTCTAGATTGAGTTTGTTCGTCATGGGAAGGAGTCAGTTTAGGCTTAGTTGGTTGAGAGATTCTCTCCAGCTAGTTAGGCTCCTAGATTAGTGTGTTGTTGAGATATTTTCTCAACCATAGTGTCCAAGATAGATGTATTATCTTGAGACAAACTGCCTCATGTATTTATTTGTACTATTATCATTCTTTGTAGATTACATTGAGAGTGTGAGGAATATAATACAGTGAGGCTCTCAAGCCTTTTCCACCATGTCTGATTTGTGTATATGTATGATGTTTATTTTATTAATGTTTTATTAGTTGATTAAATTACCTTCATGTGGTATCAGAGGAGATTTTGCCTGTATGAAATTCTCACTCCACTCTTCATACATCTGATTATTTAGGTCTCTGTAAGCAAGGCATAGTGTACATAGACCAGTTGCTCCAAATCTCTCTAAATGTTCTCGAGTTGTTGTTGTTGTTGTTGTTTTGTTTTGTTTTTTTTTTTGTTTTGTTTTGTTTTTTTTGTTTGTTTTGTTTTGTTTTTTTTTTTTTTTTTTTTTTTTTTTTTTTTTTTTTTTTTTTTTTTTTTTTTTTTTTTTTTTTTTTTTTTTTCGCATCCATTCCCCCAGCCAACTTCTCATAGATAACACTGTTAGCACCCTTGCAATATAACACTAGCCTTCCATTTGCATAGTGACAAATGACTGATTGGAACTTCCTTGTACTGTTGCTTTCTAAAACATTCAGGATCTCATATCCAACATCTTGGATCTTGCCCATTTTCTCAACATGTGATTCACGGACACGTATTGTAGTTGGTGTTCGTCTGTAAAAGAAGAAGTTGAAATCCTTTGCTGCAATTACAAGGGCAGATTCATCTTGGGATGTCGCCTGATATGTTATTTTCTCTGGTGATTTATTGCCTTCAGGAAACAATGTATGGCATATTGCAAGGCATCTAAAAAATTCCTTGCAGCACATTTACTGATAAGATCTTTGGCCTCTGCTGACAACTTTCCTTCTTCTGGAAATTTAAGGAGGGTTCATATTGGAAGTGCTAAAATAAACATATATACCAGAGCATTATAGATAGTTGCTAAATATATCTTCAGGTGGATGTGCACAAATTATTGCCAGCATATTAAGAGCTTGCCAAATATTAAGCAGCCAAATTCATTGGAATGGCCATACTAAATCAAAATATTTCAAAGCAACTTTTATTTTGAAAGCCTAATTATTTATCCTAGCTGTGTGAGCATTGAAATCGGCGAGAAAGTTTTGGTTGGGGCTGAGGCCAACTCCTGGTCGAAATTCATTTGTGGGCATGGGCTGCGTCCAAGTGATTTTATGAACCTGAGTGCATTTCCATTACAAGTTGCAAAGGCCCAGAATCATGTGTGATTCTTTTTCTGAAGCAACCAAGTTGGAAAATTTGTGAGGGTCCATGGTGGCCAAAGCATTGGATCCAGCAACTATGCGCAACAATTGTGTGTGGAATGGGCAGGATAGAGTGGTAGATATCCCACTGTCGTAATTTCAAGGAAAGTGAGGCCGGTAGGTGGTTTCCTGGAGCCTAATGTGGAGCTCTTTGATGCGGAGATGAATGGTGTAATGCATTGGGCAGAGTTTGCTATCATATTGATACATAGCTATGCGTGGGAAGATCGTGGCATCACTGTTTCTCGACTGTCTGGAGCAGAATTAGTGTTGGTGGTTGTTTGGACATTCTTAGTTGTCTGATTGGAGGTTATTGTGCATGGATATTTGTCGTTCGAGTATTGTCATGGTTATGTATTTAGCTACTGAACATGCATTCCTGTAGCAAAGGTCACATACCTGTAACAGATTGAACACTGGGTGAAGGTGGTGTCTGCTTATAAACTAGACTTATGGTGCTGATATGAAGCCTGTGCATTGTTTTTAACGAAGTTGACCTTTTGTTGGGCCAAATAGTGGAGTTTTGTGTAATTGGGGGCCAAAATTTGTGTATTGAAGAGCCAGAATTTCTCAATCATCCACAGATAGATTGGATTTCTTTCATAGTGTTGAAGCAGAACTATGATATCAAATTTAACCAGTTATTTAGTTTCTAGGTCAAGAATAATCTGAACTAGATAATATGCCCTACGCCCACCAGTTTGAATATTTGTTTCTGCAGCATAAATCAGGTTCTATCTTTAAGTATTTTTCTGGTGTTTTATTGTCCCTCGAACTAAATTGGTCATACACTGTACTATTGGCTGAGTCTTGATTGTTGTGCATTTGAAATTAATGTATTGCTAAGACACAAATATAGAGGGGTGCTATTGATGAGTCTATAGGGAGTGTATGTGGTAGAGAGGGTCTGGTTTTTTTTCATAGCGTTGTAATAATGGAATATTTTCTGAGCAAAAAATTGTGGAGGGATAAGAGTGGTATGTAATAGAGAGGGCATATTTTGTATTTGGAGTGATAAGGTGAAAGTATTTTGAAATTTGGAGTGATAAGGTGTATTTTTTACAAAAGTCATTTTAATATTTTGTTGAAGAAAGTGGGTTAGGTAGTTTTTGAAGACAATCTGCTTCCAAAGTTTGCAAGTGTGACATTCTCATTGAGAAGTTTCCATGAAAAAGTTATGAAATTGAAGAATGATGTATTCCAGTAATTAATAAAATCATAATTTTTGTGGTGCTTGTGTCCTAGATCTGCCTGAAATTGAATAAGGGGATCTTAGGTACACTGTGTGTAATGAATGCGTGTGCATGACTTGTGTTCATATTATCAAAATGCTTTCTTGGTATTATGCTTAAACAACAACATGCACATAAGCAAGCTTAAGTATAAGAACACTTAATCAAGCTCCTGTAATCAAGCTTAAGTGCATAAGCACAAAGCGTCACATCATCAACTTGATAAGATGATCTTCCAAGCAAGCACATTTCACATCATGTAATCAAAGCAATCAAGTTAAGGACACTACAAAATAATGCATTTCAAGCCAAGATGACGTCAACATCATCAACACTTTTTGTATCACTTGTAGATAAACATATTTTAACTGAATTGTATGAGTGCATTCTTGGTTGTAATCGACACCCTAATTTGAATTGTTAAGGTGAATACATTAAGTCAAGTAAGTCTTCAACTGAGTCATCAAGATTGAACTTTTCATTTGTCTCTTGGGTGCATTTTTGACAGTGTTTAATACCATTTCTTTTTTAAAATCAACACATTCAGTGAGTACATTCAAGAAAGCACAAAGTGTTAGTAATCAATCAAGCAAGTTCAAGCAAGCCATCTAGCAAGCAATCATCATCAAATGAGTGTGAATTCTAGTATTCTATTCTTCAAGTGAGCATCAAATCAAGCCAGTGTTTAACACAAGTGCAATAAGAAATAAATCAAGGGAGCGTGTCATTCAAACAACCATTTGAGCAAACTTGAATTCAAAGTGAGCAAGATAACATGGTGACAACATTCAACTATCCCAAATTCTTAACAATTTGATTTTATCATCAGCTGGTGACATGGTGAACATCAACAAAACAAATCTTGCTGATATTCAAGTGCATCTTCAACATGCACATGAAATGATTGAGTTCCTTCAACTGGAGTCACAAATACAAAGAACTGAGTTGCTAGAGAAGAGTGATGCTTCCAAGTCACTGATCCAACCAACTTCAATTGTCGAAGTGGTCCCTGATCCAGTTCAACTTTCTTCCAAACCAATCATCAAGCCATGAGAAGATATCCAAAGTAACAGAAATCGATGAGGCTTAGGATATGTCAAAGATGACGCCTAATTGCATATCCCAGATTATTCAAGGCCCACTAAGTTTGTCAGCTCAGGGTTTCTTGCACAAATCACATCGGCTAGTTTTGAGAAAGTTGTAGACAAACAAACATGTGGGCAAATTGAAGTTGCAGTCAAACCAAAATGCCTTCATTTTCAAAAAACCGATCACCTGGAAGATCAGTGTTTTGATCTCCATCCTTGTCACCATTGTGGGAAGTCAAATCATTCATCAACATAATGCAACAAACAACAACAATCAACCAGATTGAAGATCAATTATTCATGGATTGATCCCTAGGAATGGTCATCCATGGTCAGAAGATTGTATAAGTTTTACAATCGAATTCACTCGCGCATATTGCAGCCAACAGTAAAAATGAAGATGACACTCTCGTACAGTTGAACAGGGGAGTACACCAATGAAACACTCCTACACTTGAAGGGGGGGAGTTTAGACATAATTTGAAGAAGATTGTCTCTCCTTTTATCTAACAAAGGGGGGAAAATGCCAATGGAATTGACAGTGGTTGTTAGACTGAAAGTATTGACAACATCAGTGAAGCAACCAGTGGGAATTTTCATTAGCGAGTGAGCATCAAAAAATTCACCATTGGGTGATCGACAACAAATTCAATAGTGAGCAGTTTTAAAACATAGCAAAAGCAACAATGAGTTGTTTTTCAACGTCATCAGTCAATGGGCGATCATCATCAACAGATTCACCAGTGGGCGTTCTCAATATTTTTTTAGGGGACAAGAAAATTTGCTAGTGGGTGTCATCAACATTTTGTCAGTCGACAAAGGATGCTGATTGAAAGAAAAGGACAGATAGATCCTTTTGTAGCTTGGCACATGATGGAGTCGTCAAGAAAATTTCAGAGATGAATCAGACTTGCAGCTGATTCATGTTCTCTTTAGATTTGAGTTTTTTTAGCATCCAGCTTTGACAATTTTTCAGGCAGTGTTTTTTTAGGATCAACACTTTCAGCATGAGGACTTGGAGATGGTACTGAGTTCTTATTTTGGACTTATCATTGAGGGGGGGAATGTTAGCCTCACTCTCATACGTTAAAACAATTCTAAGTCCAAATAATTAAATTAATTAAAATTGTGAAAGTTAGGATGTAATCTTACCTTTCTAGATTGAGTTTGTTCCTCATGGGTGGGAGTCAGTTTAGGCCTAGTTGGTTGAGAGATTCTCTCCAACTAGTTAGGCTCCTAGATTAGTGTTTTGTTGAAATATTTTATCAACCATAATGTCCAAGATAGATGTACTATCCTGAGACAAATTGCCTCATGTATTTAATTGTACTATTATCATTCTTTGTAGATTACATTGAGTGTGAGGAATATAATACAGTGAGGCTCTCAAGCCTTTTCTGCCATGTCCGATTTGTGTATATGTATGTTGTTTATTTTATCAATATTTTATTAGTTGATTAAATTACCTTCAACCTAAATCTGAAATCGTATGATCAAGTTATCACGTTCTGATCGTTTGGCTCAACAACTAAAAGATTATTAAGTTTGTTGAATGGGAAATTGACTGGGCTACTATAAGTATGACATCATCAACCCCATTGTGTAGGTACAGACCAATGAGGTTTTTCCAAGTGATAGCCTCGTATTGGTTGAATAAGCTCATTTTTATTGGTTCATGTTTTTGTGTGGTGGACCAATTAGGGTGTGCCACGTGGCTTAACCAGAGGTTGCCAAGTGGCATCCCACAATTGGCCAAAATTATGGTAGGGGTCAGCTATCCTAGGCAGGGCTCGAACCCCCAACCTCTAGTCTAAAATTCCAATACTTTACCACTATGCCTCATGGTGTTGATTATTTTTCAATAATAAAAACTTTATTATAAAGTTTATCAAATGTGCATATGGGAGGAGAGGTCAAGCTACTAGCCCCAACCCTAGGCACCACAACACCATATAACCATGGCGCAAGGAGGATGGGGCTCGGGACCTTAACTCGGCCCCGAGTCACAATGTTTCTACATGACCTTCGACGACACTAGAGTTTAGCGCCCAATGGAGAGAGGGCTTAGGGTTTGGCCCTAGCCCTGGTCGCATGCACCTATATAGAATCGCGGTGAGCGAAACTAGTGGAGGATACTTGTAAGGGGGCTAGCCCTAGGCCATATGGTCTCGAACATGACCACGACAGATCGGTGTAAGGGGATCAGTTGTAAGGGGGGGCCATTGGCCCGAACATCAGCCCTGTGGACACCAACAAGACCATGACCCTGAAGCTTAAGGGGCTAGGACGGCGGGGGTAGGCGGTTAGGCCTAGACCGTGACCATATGCACCTGATGCGGCCTCAATTTCCACACTTAAGGGTTATTGGGAAAATTAAGTGTCCAAAAAATTGCACCTTCACTGGGAAAAATTATCGCCTCTACAGCAGAAAATAGGCGAATTTGTAGGACAATTAGATTGTTTATATGAATTGTAAGATGAATAGCAAAAGAACTTGGTTCAGAGGATAGAGAGCCATAACTTGGAGAGGTTTTGGCCTTTTTGAGCTCAAGAAGAGTCTATCTAGGGGTTTTTGGACATTCTGCATCCAATGGTGACCTCCGTTTGTTGATTAGAGCACATATGAAGAGACTTTTTGTAGGTTCTTGTCAATGGATGTATGGATCAATCAATGTTTTAGAGCAGTTCTTGAAGGTGTTTTAGCATGGAGAAGGCCTTGTAGGGGTTTTCCTACCTTCATATGTTTACTATAATAACTATTACTTGTAGGGTTCAACTCATTTATTCTTTTCTCACTATGTATTTTTGAGGAAAGCTTTCTTTTGTATTTCAATGTGGAATTGAAGTAATTGTTTGCTCATGTACGCTTATTTTTAGATGGAGTACCGAGTCTTTGTAGGAGACAACTTTTGTTGTTGATGGTTTCGTTATTGACTATAAGTTGTCATGATGTTTACAGTAAGAGTTCTTTGAAGGAGAATGATTCCTTGAAGGGGAAATTGGCCACTTGTTTTATCAACAAACATTATGTACTCTTTTTCACTGAATATATGGAGTGTTCTAGCTTGGCAAGCTCGAAGATGTAGCCCGCGAGGGGTTAAATCCATAACCAAATTCTTTGCTGCTTCGCTTCATGAATTCCTATTTGAGTTAAATGATGAGATGTTTCTTATGTTTTAAGTTTACATGAAAAAATAACTCATAGTCATTGAAGAGATCTTTTGAAAACCTATTTTGTCATAAGACCCATTTTTCCTTACAAAGAGTCAAGAGAATGATCACATTTTAGGAAGGAGAATTTCTCCTCCAATTTCAGATCACTTCTTCTTCTTCTTATTTTCAGGGTTAAAATTCCTACATTTTTTTAACCATGGCATTAAAAATCAAATATTAGATTACAAAAGACATGAAAAACCACACTGAAATGCCAAAGCGGTGATGCAACATCACTTTTTTTTTTCAAGGTTGAAATTCAAACATTTTTCAATCATGACATTAACGACTAACTATCAGGACTACTGAATACATGAAAAAACACATTGAAATGCAGGTGATGCAACATCACCCTTCTTTTAGGGTTAAAATTCAAACATTTTTTGACCATGCCATTAAAGAGTAACTATGATGACTATGAGAAACCCTAAAACTCAACACTTAAGTTTGTTTACCTTTCTATTTTGTTTTTCCTTAATTCTTGGCTTTTAGGTGTTTTTCAAAGTTGTCTAAATTTCATTTTATTTTGGAGCTAAACTACCAATTAATTGACATTATAACATTGACCATTGGTACCATTTAAAAAAAACAAAACATAAAATCGATTATGAATCTAAAAGGGACATTACCTAATTTTTATTTAATTATGAACCAAACTAGATCCATCTTAACTCTGAATCTTACCAAACACCTAGAGGGATCAAATCTATTTTCACTCTAAAAAAGGTTTGCACCTTAGGAGATTTGATCCCTCTCAATGCTTGGTAGATCGAGAGTTAAGATGAATCTATATTGGTTTAATTATAATTATATTTACAATTATTATTTTGCTGGTTTAATTTTCCCCTTTAAATAGGTTATATTCAACATGAATACCATGGGTCCACACCATGGGTTCTCATAAATATGGAGCTCAAAAACCACTAGTAACTTGACCAAGTCAATTTTACATTAACTACCCAACAAAAAGTAATAATAAAATTATAATAATGACATAAAAGTTTTATTGCCTAGAGGGCGTAGAATAGACGATGATGAGGTGTATTGTTAAGTCACTTTGCGATGTGAAGGTCACCGGTTCGAAACTTCATGGACAAAAATCTAGTCATGTTAAGGGTTGGTGTTGCCAAGCTAGGTGCGATCCCTGGGTGATTTTGACGGATTATATGCCCCTTGGTCGCAATTTCTCAAGCCACATGTCAAACTTGATATACTCTTTGAAAAACTCAAACAACATGACGAACAAAAAAACACAAAAGAATTATTTTTATTATTTTATGATTTTTGTTCATAAGACAAGACATAAGAGGATGGGACATCTTATCTTTCTCTCTTGATTTCCTTTTTTTTTTAATTAATTCATCTTTTATCTCTTTTATTTATTAATTTAATTTTGATTATTGTTGAATTTTCTTATTTAAATAAGAGTTATGAAGAGGTATTAGTGTTTTTATGGTTTGTTAATTAACATTAGTGGTTGATTTTAGATAATTAAAAGTAAAAATAATTTATAACTAGATTAAAAATAGTTTAATAAATTGCTTATTTTAATTATTTCTAGAAACATATAACGTTCCATTTTTAATTATATAATATTTAACTCAGTCAATGTTAAATTTTTTACCGTTGCATGTCTACTATAAATATTTGATTTGTCGACCTTACTCTCCAACTTTGTCCTGATGATGAACCTCAGTAGTGATTCGAAACACGTCGACCATAAGTTGTCAATGTGATTTTTCTAGAAGATTTTTCTTCAATCATAAATCACAAAGACCTCAAATTTGAGAACATATTTTTATTTTTAAAAAATATTTAAAAACACCAATTTAAAAAAAAAGAGGAACAACAATTAAAACTAAGGAAAAGACTAAAAAAATATTCTATTTTTGCAAAATTCAAAAGAAAAACACCTTCAAAATTAAAAATAATAGCAAAAAAATTATAATAATAATTAATTATATTCTTACATATTTCAAAAAGACTAAAATGATCATTTTTGAGTGGAAATTTAAAAATACAATTTGAAACTAAGAATGGGGAAAATTAAAAGTTAATTTTTAAAAATTATAAATAAAATTTAAATAAATGTAAAATTTAAACTTAATTAATTTCATTTTTTTTAAACAAGGGCACATAGTAGCTAGTATGTGCGGCTTAGCTTAAATAAAGCTTAATTAAGCTAAAAACAATAAAGACAAATCATAAAAATAAAACAACTAATAAAATATTGTATTGTTGAAAGCCATTGCCAAAAATTAAGAAATATGGTTAATATATATATATAGTAAGTGTTTTTAATAGTCAAGAAAATGGATAATAGAAAAAAAGAAAAAAAATCAGAAAGTTTAATAAAAATGAAATGAAACTGAAAACAAAAAATGAATAACTAATAGAAATGGAAGTTACTAAACAACCCATAATAAGACCTCAACCAAGCACCTCACAAATAAATGAATTTAAATAATAATAATAAATAATAAAAACTGAATTCCTAATGTTAAACTATAGATAAGTGACATAAATTTTTGGTCAAAGGCAAACTAATAGGCAGTGAAAGCAAAATTAAATGCATAATACAAATGTGCGGAAGGTATAATAATAAATATAATTTAAACCAAAGCAACCTTTTAAAATTAAAAAAATAAAATTGGGTGGAGGGGCGATGTTGCAGAAACTATTGTGTGTTGCGGCATGGGGGATGGCGATGTTGGGCATCACCCCCCCATCACTGGCCCCACTTGGCAAGCGTTTGCTCAACAGGCGTGTCACCTGCTATGTCGGCCCCATGGTGGAGGCATTGCCCTCCCTATGCCATTTTAAACTTATTTTCTCTTTTTTGTTATTTAATTTTTAATTTTTGATTTTATTTTTATTTAAAATTGATTTATTTTCAATTCTTTTATAAATTTTTGTTTGTTTTTTTTTCTTGTTTTTCGTTTTTTTTTTTTTTTTTTTTATATATATGTTTAAATTTTGTTTTCCTAAAATCTTTGTTTAAGTTTTATATTATATTATATATATATATAATTTATATATATTATATTATATCTATATATATTTCTTGGATTTTTTTTTATTTTTAATTCATTTTTTAATTACATTAATTTTTGTTTTAATATTTTGTATTCATTTTTTGGGCGATACTTTTTTTTTTATAAATATTATTTTCTTAATAAAAAAATCAAATTTTCTTATTTTAATTTAAAAATTCCATGTTGGGGTGACTGATTTCAGAAGCACACTGACTCAGGGCAATGCAAACCCTTCCACATGACAGTAATGAAGACATTTAGTGGAGAGTGCAAAACGTCAGGTGGTCTGTAGGTGAAGTTCTTGGAGATTGTATCAGTTTTTAATCCCTTGGCGATGGTTGTGGCAAGCAGAAGCATCATTTGAGAGATGAAAATGTGGAGGTCAGAAGGTAGTACCTCCTCAGTTCATTTGGAGTGCTTCTCTAAAGACCCAAGCGGCGATATTGAAGTCATTATAGTCTAGCATGCTGTAGAAACCTTGCAAGCAAGATTCGAACAAATAGCTATATGGGACCCTGGGTTGGTGAATTAGCAAGGGTTGGGTTTATTTGATATTCAAGCTCTTGCCCTCATCTCAGTGGCAACTGGGGAAGGGTATAATACTACTTCTCAGGTAATTCAGGCATTTCTTTCCATTTTAGTGTTTCTTGTAAATGATTTACTTGAGTGGTTTTGGAGATAATGTGAGTAGTGGGTTTTGACCCCTTGGTCCTCTTGTGGATGGTCTAGGAAAGAGGGTGTCATCTGGCTTTATAAGGATAATTATAACAGGGAGTTCAATTGCTTTCGACCAAGAGTGGTTGGAATTTTGGTGTTTTCTAGGTGCCCAACGGTTCAATGTAACAATGTGTGTCTGGGTTGGGGTTGGAAAAAAGGGGCCAAATGGATGAAGGTATTTCGATAACAGGGAAAATTGCACTCTGTTTTACTTACATGTTGTGAATTATTCCATTACTAGGGTTTCTGGGCTTGTTCCTTCTCTTGGGGAGATATTTTTCCTAAGCATGTCTTTGCTCCAAGGTTAGGCCCCAAGTGACACAATGTGCATCTGAGTAGGGCGGTCAACTGGAAATCCTGGAACTAGTGGTGTAAACGAATTGTTGTGAATTCCTGTTGTGTGGTCTACCAGCTTCTTATGGAAGACATGATGTGTCAGTGCGGGCATTCCTGATGAGGTGGTGACCTCTGCGGCTAGCTTGGTGAATGTGTTGACCGGGTAGAGGAACAGAATGAGGATGAGGTGGGAGGAGAAGATGTGGAAGGCGAGGTGGCTCATGTCCCAACCTAATCTTTAGGACGAGTAGAGAAACCTCCCTCACTTGGAATGATAGTCGATCAACTATGGGATATTCACGCTAACCTAGACATTATCCATCAATAGAGGCATGTCGACCAAAACAATATAATAACCTATATCAATGATGTTCAATACATCCAGGGAGAAATTATGGAGCAGTTGGCTTCTGTGAGACGCAACCAGTGATGAAAATTGTAGGATGTTTTCTAGTTTTGTTTTTGTTATGGGTAATATAGCCATTTTTTCCTTGGAATACATGGAAGAAATGAACACATCATTTATGTTTTTGCATTTATCTTCTTGTTAACAAATTTGATCGGAGTGAAGTGGAGAGAGAGAAAGGCCTCCAGAACGTATGTCGTTTCTATTTGATAATTTAATGGAATTTTCTTGATCGACAAAAAAATAAAAATAAATTAAAAATTAGAGGGGTGGCAGGAGGGGGAGGGATTCTTTTCAATCCTGATGGAGATCAAGAAATAAATTTTACCTAGGTCTTCGGTCACAAAACAAATAATCCCGCAGAGCTATATGGTCTTCACCTTGGCCTACAATTGGCCAAAGATAAAGGCATCTCTTCCATAGTCATTATTAGCTATTCTATAATCACATTTAAACACCTTTATTCAAGATCTCTGGCAAAAAACAATATTCTTTCCTATCTCCTCTAAAGAATTAATGGCACTCTGGAGTCATTCTCACACAAGACCAATTTCCACATTCTCCGCAACCAAAATAAATAAGTTGATTCTCAAAGTAATATTTCTTGTCTTTTTTTTATAAGTTTGGCAACGATGAGGCTACATTATGGTCATGTCCAAGAATAACACCGGAATAAGCGGGGGAATTGAACTGATGAGAACATCTAGTAGTGCCTTAGTGATGCACCCGATCATCATTTATCTAACACCCCGTGGACAAGCTAATATTGCTTATCAACTGAAAGAAGAGAAATGTATTGTTAATAGATATTCAAGCTAGATAGTGATGTCATGATATATGCTAAAGATATTTCTAGTCTCAAATTTTCTATTAGAATATAAATATCAAATCAAATTAAAATCTATACCAAGGTGAATGGTATAAGACACCCTTCCAAGCCTTCTCCCTTGGTGATTAATTTAATGATAAACAAGTGGCAGGATGCATATGTCATATTGATTGACGTGGAAGTCTTAGAGAATGAAATATATGGGGACATTTATTTAATGCATGAGAAGTTGCTATATTATGAACTCCATTTCTCTTTTTCCTTCGTCTTCATACTAGTTCTAATGGTGAATCGATGGGTTAAATTGATGAGAATAAAAATGGTATCAACTCCTAAAGCATGGGATATCTCTAAGGGGATGACTGCATTCATGAAGGATAATCACATGCTTGTGTCTGTGGAATTAGTTTGATGGGCTACATATCAACGTTTCTGCAGTATTCTCCATTCCAGGAGTTTTCCTCTATTTTGCATTTCTTGTGCCATAATTCTCTTACGAGAGAGTTGGAAACTCACCTGGTCCTCTCCACTTCAAAAGAAAAGGTTTGGAGTTTATGGGTTATCTGTTATATGTTATATTTATTTTCTTCTCCCCTATTTCAATCCATTGGTATAATTCAACATTGAATAGTGTAGAAGCCTCAAGAATTCTCCGGAAGATAAATTGGGAAGTTCCAATTTTATCAAAATATATTAATCATGCGAGAAAGGGTTCTCAATTTCCTTTTGTGGTTTCAGTCACAACTAAAGTTGGAAGAGGGGGTCAAATACTCAGCCTCTTGGTTTTACTCTCGAAATTTCTATCTTTGATTCTCTTGTAGAGGTATCTCTCAAGTTGGTCTGTGGACATCCTTGAATATCGTGGTCTTCCTCACATGTGGTGTTCTTTTTGCAACGTTTATTACATAAGATCATTGGAAAATTCTAGCCCCTACAATTGTTTCCCGCATCCTCATATCAAAAACCATGAAGAGATCAATGTCCTCCACTAGTAGCTTAGTCAAAAATCATCCAACATTCTATTTTTGACCGAGGAATTCCAACAACACCAATCCATGATCACTAAATTGGAAGGAAAATTAGATTGGATTTGACGTCAGATTGTAGACCTGTAGTATTAGGGACCTCCAAATGAAAATAGAAGCATGCATAGCAGTTCCCTTAGCATCCCTTTGGACAACATGTCCATCGATCCTCGTTCATAAGCCATGTGTACTCAATATAAGTGCATTTTGTTAAGTGGTAAATTTTTTCGAGAATATAGTAGTAATAATCTTTGATGCAGGAGCATCTAACCCCCTCAATCAAAAGAGGAATCCAAAGCGGAGAACGAGAGGACGTGGACCATCAGAGTTGAACAGGGGATGAATCTATTTAAAATGAGCTAAAATGATGGAATAGATAAATCTCTCAAAGACTTATTTAATGTAATTTAATCTGCCATATGTTTGCATAACGAGAGATTAGGGATTTGTTGAGTGATTGTGGGAGGAATCATGCATCTTAAATGATCCACAACTGTTGTAATATCTTATATAAAGAGAGTCTGTGTAAGGAGGTGATAGATAGAGCAACAGATAGAATTTGTGTGGTCGAAATGTAGCTGAAAGGAGAACTCGTTCCTAAGGCTGAAATGCCTTAGGCTATAATGGAAGTTTGTATATGTCTAATAGAAATATGTGTGTTGTGTGGATTTCCGTGTGTCTATGTATTATGCCCTTCCCAATTCTGCTGTGTATTTATGCGCCAAATGACTTAAATCCCGTTTTTATGCATGTTGATCGACCATCAATCACTATAAGGATTGGCGATCCATTGATTAAACAGAGTTAATTATGTTATGGAATGGTGTGTACTTTGACAGACTATGTCAGAGAATTGTGTTTTAACACAAAGTCCATTGAAGGCAAACGAGATCAAGTTAAAGAGGAACAAATCAAGTTAGGCACAGGAGCCATTGGATCTCATCGATCAATGGTATAGATGAAGTCGCAGAGGAGTAGAGATCTACTACTATCGCATCGGAGAATTGTTTTACAAAGGAATGAAACTTCAAAATAGCACGATTGCTATCATGCGATTAAGTGTGGACCGTCAGATCGAGATTAGGATCAACAATCCAGATCTAATCGCTGACCGCAAATACAGAGAGGCAAGTGACAGTGGATAGTGGGAATGCCGATTACTGATGGCCTGACACTCCAACGACCAATTAAGTGATATGGTGATACACTGATAGTCGATAGATCGGAGGTTTTGACAATTGAGTGTATCAGAGATCGGAAAGGTCAGCGGACAAGTTTAGAGCGACTAAAGAGTGGACCTGATGGAGTTTTATGAATGCAGTTTAAATCTTTTTTAGATCCGGCTTATGCTGTGAAGTGGGTTTTCTCGTGTAATCCTATGTAATCCGATAAAGTGTTGAGGACTTAGTTTTTTAAAGAAAAACCAATATGTTGTATGGTCCCGGGTTCTGAGGCTTAAGCTCTATAAGAACACTTCTGATATGTATTGTGGCCCATAACCCACATGCCTCAAGATCGATTATTTATAAAGAAAGGGAAAATGGATATACCCCTATTTCCTTTTCATCATTTGGTATTAGAGAAGAAGAAGATTCTTCTTGCAAAAGCAGGTTAAGGGAAAGTTTTCCTTCGAGAAGGAAGAAGGAGTGCAAGCAGAAGGAGAAGAGGTACAATTATGTTGAAGATTTGAGAGTTATGGTCTTTACTGTGTGTAGTAAACAACAGTGGAAGGTCAGAAGACTTACAACAACCTAGAGAAGGAGTGCTCAATTTGTTCTAGAGGAGAGAACTAGAAGGATGCTAAAATACTAAGCTCAGAGGAGAAAGCTTGGTGAGGTATCGTGTAGCAGAGGAAGACTATTACTGCAGAGGTTGGTTGCAGCTCACAAAAGATCATGAGGGAAATTCCACTGAAGATGTGGGTAGAATTGCTAAGGATAAGGAGAAGCATATGACCATAAGGTCATAAATGTTTGTGCCTTGGGAGCCCGATGCAGAAGCATCTAACCCCCCTTAATCAAAAGAGGAATCCAAAGCAGAGAACGAGAGGGTGTGGACCATCAAAGCTGAACATGGGAAAAATCTATTTAAGACAAGCTAAAATGATGGAATGGATAAATCTCTCAAAGACTTATTTAATGTAATTTAATATGCCATATGTGTGCATAACGGGAGATTAGGGTTTTGTTGAGTGATTGTGGGAGGAATCATGCATCTTAAATGATCCACTACTGTTGTAATCTCTTATATAAAGAGAGTCTGTGTAAGGAGGTGATAGATAGAGCAATAGATATAATTTTTGTGGTCGAAATGTAACCGAAAGGAGAACTCATTCCTAAGGCTGAAATGCCTTAGGCTGTAATGGAAGTCTGTATATGTATAATAGAAATATGCGTGTTGTGTGGATTTTCGCGTGTCTGTGTATTATGCCCTTCCTAGTTCTGTTGTGTAAATATGCATCGAATGACTTAAATCCTGTTTGTATGCATGTTGATCGTGTAGGTTTTAACGCCGTACAGAAATTACCTGCATACGAATTCTAAATCACAGGAAAAATAAAAATGCGAGAGCATAACACATAAAACACATATACACAGAGATTTCCCACTGGATCTCAAAACCGAGACTACCAGCTTGATTTTTCATTATATTCATTTCAATGTTACAATACATATTTATACATGCCGAAGCGTCCAATACCATGGACCGAAAAAACATCACGTCCAATACCATGGGCCAAAAAACTATCGCATCAAATACCATGGACCGAAAACCATCGCGTCCAAAAAACATGTGCGAAAATCATGCACAAAACCATAGGTGGGTCCGCCCAACCTAACATAGGGTCCAAAACCAAAATTTTCCGGGGCGCTGCCCCGGACCCCATAAAGTGGGGTTATGGGTACCCCTCAAACCCCCTGTTAACTATGTGGAAAGAATGTAACACAACCCAACAGATCGACATCGATCACTATAAGGATCGATGGTGATCCATTGATTAAACATAGTTAATTGTGTTATGGAGTGGTGCGCGCTTTGACAGACTATGGAAGAGAACTATGTTTTAACACAAAGTCCATTGAAGGAAAATGAGATCAATTTAAAGAGGAATAGATCGAGTTAGGCACAAGAGCCGTTGAATCTCATCGATCAACAGTCTAGATGAAGTAGCAGAGGAGCATAGATCTATTACTATTGCATCGGTAGATTGTTTTACAAAGGAACGGGCCTTTGAAATAGCACGATCGCGATCACGCGATTAAGTGTGGACCGTTAGATCGAGATTAGGATCAACAATCTAGATCTAATCGGTAACCACAAATATAGAGAGGCAAGTGATAGTGGATAGTGGGAATGCCGATTGCCAATGTCCCGGTACTTTGACGGCTGATTAAGCGATATGGTGATACGCTGATAGCTGATCGATCAGAGGTTTTGGCGATCGGAAAGGTCAGCGGAAATGTTTAGAGCGACTAAAGAGTGGACTCGACGGGGTTTTATGAATGTGGGTTAAATATTTTTCAGATTCGGCTTATGCTGTGAAGCAGGTTTTCCCATGTAATCCTGTGTAATCCGATAAAGTGTTGAGGACTCAATTTTTTTAAAGAAAAAATGATATGTTGTATAGTGCCAGGTTCTAAGGCTTAAGCGCTATAAGAATGCTTCCGATATGTAATGTGGCCCATAACCCATAGGCCTCAGGATAGATTATTTATAAAGAAAGGGAAAATGGATATACCCCTATTTTCCTTTTCATCATTTTGTATCAGAGTATAAGAAGATTCTGTGTGTAAAAGCAGGTTAAGGGAAAGTATTCCTATGAGAAGGAAGAAAGAGTGCAAGACGAAGGAGAATAGGTACAGTTGTGTTGAAGACTGGAGAGTTATGGTCTCTACTGTCTTGCAGCGAATGACAACAGAAGGTGAGAAGACTTGCAGCAATAGAGCAAGGAGTGCTCAATTGGTTCCAGAGGAGAGAACCAGGAGGATGCCAAAAGACTAAGCTCAGAGGAGAAAGCTTGGTGAGGTATCGTGTAGCAGAGGAAGACTATTAATGCAGAGGTTGGTTGCAGCTCACAAAAGATCATGAAGGCAGTTCCACTGAAGATGTGGGTATAATTTCTAAAGATAAGGAGAAGCATATGACCAGGAGGTCACAAATTTTTGTGCCTCGGGAGTCTAATGCAGGAGCATCTAACCCCCCCAAATCAAAAGAGGAATCCAAAGTAGAGAACGAGAGGACGTGGACCATCATAGCTGAACAAGGGACAAATCTGTTTAAAACAAGCTTAAATGATGGAATGGATAAATATCTCAAAGACTTATTTAATGTAATTTAATCTACCATATGTGTGCATAACAGGAGATTAGGGATTTGTTGAGTGATTGTGAGAGGAATCGTGCATCTTAAATGATCCACGACTGTTGTAATATATTATATAAAGAGAGTTTGTGTAAGGAGGTGATAGATAGAGCAATAGATAAAATTTGTGTGGTCGAAATGTAACTGAAAGGAGAACTCATTCCTAAGGCTGAAATGCCTTAGCCTGTAATGGAAGTCTGTATATGTATAATAGAAATATATGTGTTGTGTGGATTTTTGTGTGTCCGTGTATTATGCCCTTCCCAGTTCTGATGTGTATTTATGTGTTGAATGACTTAATGCATGTTGATAGACCATTGATCACTATAAGGATTGATGATGATCCATTGATTAAACAGTTACCTGTGTTATGGAGTGGTGCATGCTTTGACAGACTATGGCAGAGAATTGTGTTTTAACGTAGAGTCCATTGAAGGCAAACGAGATCAAGTTAAAGAGGAACAGATTGAGTTAGGCACAGAAGCTGTTGGATCTCATCGATCAACAGTCTAGATGAAGTTGCAGAGGAGCAAAGATATACGACTATCGCATCGGCAGATTGTTTTACAAAGGAATGGGCCTTCGAAATAGCATGATTGTAATCATGCGATTAAGTGTGGACCATTGGATAAAGATTAGGATCAACAGTCTAGATCTAATCGCTGACCGCAAATACAGAGAGGCAAGTGACAGTGGATAATGGGAATGCCGATTGCCAATGGCCTGATACTCTAACGACCAATTAAGTGATATGGTGATACGCTGATAGCTGATGGATCGAAGGTTTCGGCAATTGGGCGTATAGGAGACTGGAAAGGTTAGCGAAGAGGTTTAGAGAAACTAAGAGTGGAGCCAATGGAGTTTTATGAATGCGGGTTAAATCTTTTTCAGATCCGGCTTATGCTATGAAGCGGGTTTTCCCGTGTAATCCTGTGTAATCCGATAAAGTGTTGAGGACCCGGTTTTTTAAATAAAAACTGATATGTTGTATGGTCTCGGGTTCTGAGGCTTAAGCGCTATAAGAACGCTTCCGATATGTACTGTGGCCCATAACCCATAGGCCTCAAGATCGATTATTTATAAAGAAAGGGTATACCCCTATTTCCCTTTTCATCAGTTTTTGCATCTAGTATGACTATAACAACATGATTGATGTAAATTTTGAATCTCTTCTCATACTCTTTCTAGAATATATTGTCTATTGGAACATAATGTAAATTTTCCCACATATTATTGCTCCAAACAAATGCAAATTTAATACAAAACTTTCTCATTTTTGTAAAAAAAAAAAATTAAAGGAAAAAATTGTGTTACACCAGTTTTTTCTTTTTAAAGGGTGTTTTTCATGATTTTTTGTACACTAAAGATGATTTTCTAAGCTACAGTTAAAAATTGTTATAATTTTAGGGCTCCATTGAAAATCAATCAAGTTGCCTTAGACTAAGATCTCAAAAGAGAAAAAAATTTAGTGTTTAAAAAAAATGCTCTTGGTAGAATTATTATTTGATTTAGATGTTGATTTTTAAGGTTTTTTTAGTCACGATGTCTGGTTTATAATGCCATGGTTAAAACAATGTTGAAATTTTAAGGTTTTTTGTATTTGTGATAATTGGTTTAATACCATGGTTGAAAATGTCATGATCTTAAGGTTTTTTAGGGCCATGCTATTTGATCTTTAATTCCATGATTGAAAAGTGTTGGAATTTTAAGGTTTTCCATCATCATGGTTTTTGATTTGATTTCATGGTTGAAAAATGTTGGAATATAAACACTAAAAAAAGGGTGATGCAACATCACCACTTTTGTTATTTGATGTGATATTTCATGTTTTTTGTGTGAAAATGGGGGGGTTTTGGGATAGAATTCTCATTTTGAGATTACAGTTCCCATTAAGATGGTAGCATTGTTAGTTGTGTATGACTCTATATGAAGTACTCGAATTCCCAGTATGAAACTTCTATTGGTAAGCTCTTTCACTTGATTAGGTATTCAATAATATATTAGATACTTAGTTGTGAGGCTAGTTATGCAAAGAGTATAACACATACCTAAAATTCTTCCAATTGTTGTTTTCTTTACATAAATGAGGTCACAGGAGTATATGATCAACAATCTAGGGAAGAAATTCCCATTAGTTCTCTCAAGAGAAATTCTCAATGCTCACAGAGTTTGTCAATGAACATCAATATGCTTTGTCTTAGAATGATAAGATAGATTATTTTCGAGAAATATTTCACTATAATTGCCATAGTATAACCTTACAACTTCCTATACAAAGCCAATACCTAAACAAAATCTTTGTAGCCATACAATGTCCTTACTTAAATACGTGTCTGCCAGAATTTTATCTTCTCTAGTTGAGAGTGCCACTACAAATTGTCTCTTTCTCATAAAATTGGTTTCTCATCCAAATAGGTTAAACACATAACCACTTGTAGATATTTTGTGATCTAGGTCTCTAACACAATTAGAAAAGGCATGTATGTCCAACAATCATTATTCTCAAATTATTCCTTAATAGAAAATTCCATACTCTATAATGTGATGCAGATACATGAAAACCCCCTTTATAGTTGTCCAATGCTCCTACAATGATTTTACCATATACCTACTTAAAACTCCCACTACATGTACAATGTTAAGTCTAGTACAAACTATTACATACATCAAACTTCCAATAGCTCCAACATATGGAACAAAATGCATGTACTCTTCCTCTTTTTGTGTCTTGGGACATTGATCTACATATAGATTTACACCTATAGGAATAGGGACCTTAATAGGTCCAAATTTTTGCACATTAAGCCTCTGCAATATTGTCTCAACATACTTCCTCTAATTCAGCTAGAGTTTCCTATTTTCTCAATCTATTTTATTTATTTCCATGCCGAAAATAACATTTGCAAAACCAATGTATTTCATGTCAAATTTAGAGGACATTTGAATTTTCACTTGATTATTTCGTTGTTTTTTCCAATCAACAAACTATCATCCACATACAATGCCACACAAATCAAATGACCAATTGCTCTTTGAAATACACATAGTGATCAACTTTAAATTTTAAATTTTAAATTTTGAACTTTGCTCCTTGATTTTAAACAACCTTCCTAGTTTATGGATTCTAAATCTTATAAAGTTTTAAACCATCCTTATAGCCAATAAATGTGCATTTTTAAATTTATTATACAAATTACACCTACTTTCCTTTAGAATATGCACATAAGCATCATAGAAAAAAAAACTGAGATGTTTAAGAGAGAGTTTCTTACTTATCCATGCCTCATTCAGAGTATTATCAACCAATGTTGATGAGGGTGATTGATTTACTAGGTAAGATGCAATACTTATTGCCTTTCCCCAAAATTCATGTCCTACCTAGCACTACTACACATGCTCCTTGATTTTTCCATCAGTGTGATATTCATTCTTTCTGCAACCCCATTTTGTTGAGATGGGTATGGTGTAGTCTTCTACCTTGCTATATTACACTACTTACAAAAAAACTCAAAATCATTCATGCTGAATTCCCCACCATTTTTAATTGTCCTCAGCATGTTTATTTTCTACTATGTTTTATTCTCTACAAGAGCATTGAATTATTCAAAATTCTCAAATACATCACATTTCTTTTGAAGGAAATAAATCCATATAATCTTCAATAAATCATTTATGAATGAGACATAATTCACATATTTTCCTAGTAAAGGAATATGCACATGTCTAAACAAATCACTATGTACTAAATCTAAAATTCCCTTAGACCTTGTAACACTTGTTGATATTTTTTCCCAATTATGTTTACCATAAATATGTATAATGTTCATATCAATCAAGATCTATAGTGAAATAAAACATACCCTTAACCATACTTTTACCATGTAATACTTAAAGAGCCTTCTCTCCAATATGTTGTAGTCTCTGATACACATCAACACCTTTTCTTCATAGACAATAGGGGTTTTGACTTCTTTATCTCCACTCTTAATAATGATGGATCTATTACACCCATTTATGGAAGTGCTTCCCAACAAGTTGTATAGGTTTCTTGTCTAAACTCGCTTAGCAACATCATTTCTCCTTGAACCATCTCCACTCTTAATAATGATGGATCTATTACACCCATTTATGGAAGTGCTTCCCAACAAGTTGTATAGGTTTCTTGTCTAAACTCGCTTAGCAACATCATTTCTCCTTGAACCATCCTATAGGTTTCATTTTCAAACACAATAGTTACATATGTGTCACTCATATTTCTTATCAATATTAGGCCAACCTTGGAATGTGTAGTACACTGAGGAGCGTTCTAACACTTCCATCATTGAGCATCAATTTGAATTTCCTCACTTTATGATCCTAGTTTTCAAGTCACCTTTGATGGAAATTACACCTCCGTTATACCTTTTATATTCACAAAACCACTCCCTATTGGGAATCATATGAAGGTAGGTACTTGAGTTGATTAACCATATGTCATAGTTTGTATATGTGCTTAAATAATCCAAGTACACATCCCCTCCTTCCTCTATGTAGGTCTTCTCTTCTTTAGACGGCCCATCATCAAATTCATCCCTCTGTCAATGCTTTTGGATCTATAATTGTATCTGAAATTTCCTTCTTTTCCATATTTCCAGCATCTCTTTGTGAATTTCCCTGGAGATTTATTTTTGTTTCTATAGTTTCATCTCCCACTTGACGACGTACTCTTATTTGTATCTTGTGAATGTACTATTACAGATAAGGCATCTATAATTTGACATTCCATATCTTTTCTCCTCGTCTCCTTCGAAAACAAGGATAAGACCACATCACCAAACTTAAAGTAGTTATATTACACCTCTAGCTACAACCAGATTATCCCACGAGTCTAGTAAACACCACAATAAAATAATAAAATTACCTTCATAAAAGATCTTAATATCAATAGGTAATCACTAAATTACCACATTATTGGAGGTATTAATGTTATGTCACCAAGTCTCCATCATTCATCCTTGTGTTATACAACTTTTACCATAGGAAAATTTAGTTTACTAGGGACTTATATCGATACAAAGCCCCTAAATTATTCCATAATTCCTCAACTATAACTTAGCTTCTCTTAAAACATTTAGTGATATTCACCTGAGAGAAAACTTAATTGTGCTCTTTGTTTTCAGGTCCAACTTTATCTAATATTTTATTGACATTCCTGTACGTGAAATACCTAGATCCACATCATTCCATTGATCTTAGTCTACCGAAATATCATCCATATTGAGCTTCCATAATTAAAAACATCCCATTAAATTTCTCGATCTATAAGTTTGAATTTCTCACCATTATTTTCTAGTACAAGAATCGCCAATATAGAAGTCTCCTTGCAAAAAGTTGTATCACAGACCCAATATAACCAAACCCTTAGCCACAAAGGTGTCCCCATAAATCCAATTACTACTTTGATAATAAAATGTAAGTTTTAACCCTTATATAATAGTGTAGTGCATGTACAGATTATTAATAAAAAGAAAATTAAAACAACAATCACATATTAAAAAATATTTACCTCTAGAAAACCAATAAATTGTTTAGAGCCACACCTCTAATATTTATCATCAATCAACTTTATTATTTACAAAACAATATATAGGATCTTGCGACATCCAAAAACCCTAATCCATTAATCCAAATTTGATTGCAACCTTAATTCCTTAAACAAAAATATAAAACCATGGGATGAACTACCATGTGCCACAAAATCACTAAAAGAAGACGCCATGCACCAAGATTGTTTTTTTTTTTTTTAAACATCCAAAAACCCTAGTCCATTAATCCAAATTAGATTACAACCATATTTCCTTAAACAAAAATATAAAACCATGGTATGAACTACCATGTGCCACAAAATCGCTCAAAGAAGACACCATGCACCAAGTTTTTTTATTTGTTTTGTTTTGATTTGTTTTGTTTTGTTTTTGTTTTGTTTTTTGTTTTTGTTTTTGTTTTTGTTTTGTTTGTTTGTTTTTGTTTTGTTTGTTTGTCTGTTTTTGTTTTTTTTTTTTACTTTTTCGGGGGCTTCAACCCCTATTAACCTCCCTTCATGCCCAAATATTGCATGAGGGTATTTGTGCAAAAAATATAACACATACCCAACAAAAAGATGATACACATAGAGTGTTATAAACATGGAAATTTTAGATGAAGTATGGAAGGAAGTGTTGTACAACCATTCTATCAAAGGCAACCACTTAAGTCATTGTGAGAAATTATTTTATAAAAAAAAATATCACTTTATAGATATTTATTCATAATCTTAATTTTTCCTTCAAATTGGGGATAGTAAGAGCAGTTGTAATACAATTCAATAATCACACCAATCACACCCCCTTCCCCCACACACCCCATCTCCACCCCACCCTTTTAAAATAAAATAATGTTAACCCAAAAACTATTAGTGAAATTGAATCTGTGTCACTTCAATAATCTTAGGGTTTCCAAGTAAGTTCTAATATGTTTCCATGAATGTTATGGCTATTTTACTTTCTTTAAAAATATGATAACATGAGGAAGAAAAATGATACTTAATGAGATGATCCATCATCACCATAATGAGATTTTTCTACTTAGAATTTGGTAAACCTCTAATAAAATCCATCAATGCCTCTTCTTAATATTTACATGGTATGGCTAACAATTATAGAAAACCTGCAGGTTTTAACCCTACACAGAAATTACTTGCAAAATAATTCTTAAAAAATAGAAAATATACAATGGTGAGAAACACGAAACAAATACATAGAGATTTTCCTTTGGATCCCAAACCCGGGACTACTAGAATGATTTTTCATTTATGTTCTTTCCATGTTACAATATAATATATATAATATTTATATATTATATTATATTATAATATATATATATATATATATATATATATATATATATATATATATATATATATATAATATATTTATATATATTATATATATATAATACATGCTGAAGCATTCATAAACCACAATCCATTAACCCTAGATTAGAACATAACCGTAGTTCCCTTGATCGGATCTACAAAATACCATGGGAAGAAAACCATCATGCCCAAAACCATGTGCGAAACCCATGCACAAAACCATAGTTAGGTTTACCCACCTAATATAGGGTCCAAAAAAATTTTCTCGGGCCATTTCCCTGAACCCCAAACAAGGGGGTTACCACCCCCTTGACACCCCCTCATAGGGGGGGCTGCACCCCCCTTGTGACCCCCTTGCTGCGCCCGGTGGAATGAACAGGGGGGGATATCACCCCACCACACGTGCAACTAGTCATGGAAAGATTATAACACACACCCCAAATTCTCCCACATGTTGTTTTATTTTCCACACAGGGGGTCACAAGAGAGCTTTGTCATTGGTTAAGCCCTGCAACACCCATTGTTTCTCTACACCAAGAAAACTTCTCAATGCTCACAAAATTTATCAATGCCTCTACAACATTCTTCAAAGTGTCCACCTTTACCAACAACACCTTTTTGTCCTCAACCATATCTCTCACAAAGTGATACTGAACATTAATGTGCTTTATCTTTGAATGATAATAAGAGTTCTTTGCCAAGAAAATTTCACTTTGGTTGTCACATTCTATCCTTATAGCTCGCTATACTAACACCATACTTGAGCACAATCGATGAAACAAAATTGGTTCCTTGCTTGCATGAGTGCCTGCTATGTATTTTGCCTATGTAGTTGAAAGTGCCACTATAGACTGTCTCTTTCTCATCCAACTGACTACACTTCCAAATATGTTAAACACATACCAACTTGTAGATGTTCTCCAATCCATATCTCCAACCCATTCTACATCAACAAATCCAGGTATGTCAAAAAAATTGTCCAATCCTAGTCTTTCTTGGTAGAACAAACCATAATAATTAGTGCCACAGAAATACCTGAAAACCCACTTCACTGTTGTCCAATGATCCTTCCCTGGTTTTGACATAAATGTGCTCAATACTCCCACTGCATGTGTAATGTCCAGTCTAGTACATACCATTTCATACATTAGGCTACTAATTGCACTTGTATATGGCACACAGGACATGTCCTCTTCCTCTTCTTCTGCCTTGGGACACTATTCAACATATAACTTTACACCTACAGGAATAGGAACCTTTACCAATTTATGCCTTGCATATCAAACCTTTGTAGTATTGTCTCAACATACTTCCTCTGGTTTAATCAAAACTTCCTCTTTGCCTCATCACGTTAAATTTCCATGCCCAAAATATAGTTTGCAGCACCAAGATCCTTCATGTCAAATTTGGAGAACAATTGGGTCTTCAAATCCTGAATAATTTCTTTTTCATTTCCAATTAGCAACATATCATACACATACAAGACCAGATAAATTAAAAGGTAACTAGTTAATTTAAAATACACAAAGTGATCTACTTTGCTTCTAGTGAAGCCAAGTTCCCGTATCACTTTCACCCTCTTAGAACCAAAGAGAAAACTCACCGGATTTTGCTTCCCATATACACAATGTGTTGGAAATAATACTGAGAGGGGGGGGGGGGGGGGG
>APFE030759129.1:308132-364393 GCA_000404065.3 Pinus taeda | reverse complement strand
TCGGCAGTCTTCCGAGATTTGGTAATCTAGGTCTGCCAAATCTTGCCAGTCTAGCTCTCTCTGAGGAGCATTCAAGGGAGTAACATTAAGGACTGCAGGGGTATCCATGTCTGATTCAAGTATTTCTTGAGATGCCGGGTCTGCTAACTGAAACAGTGGAATTGAGAGGGACCGAAGCTAACAGGGTTGGTGCACAGTCAAATATAACGGTGCTAAGCTTTCTGAGAAGGCCTTTATGCAGAGTGGCAGACCTCCTTTTGACAATTTGGAAGCAATGCAGTGAGTTCACGATTGCGCGAACAGGGCAGGGTTTTGCCAGTAATTGAGGTTAAAGGGGGTTTCTGCCACAGCAATTCAACCTTAAACGGTTTGACAGAGGTAGGATATAGTTGGTTTACCGGTCGAATTTCAATCTAATGCCTGTTTACGGTGGATTTTACCAGAAATCATGAAAAAACCAGCTTGAGGGAAGACGAAGTGTCAAATACCTGTTTAAACAATGGCTTGGGATGAAGCAGCAGCTGGGTTACCGCTCTGGACTCTTGAAAATGGTCGTAGGCTGGCTGGTAGAATGGTCGTCGTGGAATGCATGCAGACAGCGGAGCGGTGCTTTTCCCAGAAAAATGACAAAATTGCGAAAAAACTGTAAAAATATGGCTTTTTACTTTATTGGCGTGCTTTTTTGGATGACGTCAGCATGACGTCAGCATGGGGGACCGGGTTGGATGATGTCAGCAGGACGTCATTGGGTGACGTGGCGGCCTAAGACCGGTCTGCGGGGGTGATGAGGTGGTGGCCAGGTGGGCGAATGAGGGACGAGGTGGGCGGACGTGGTGATGACGTGCATGACAGCAGGACGGGGACGCGGGCAGGACAGGTGTCACCATATCGGGCCCCCTCCTGCACGGCAAGGAATCTGTCAGAGGGGGCTCCGATGGAATTTGGATGCGACATCTGTCCCCGCGTGACGTAAGCGTCTGACAGATATCGGAAGGTATCTGTCGGACGTCGGGGGTCTTCCGATATGGATGTGAGCCGTTGATTCTTCGGGCGCGCGATCTGACGATCATCGGGTGATGAACCTGCACGGTAGGTAAGTTCAGCATTTTTTAACAGTCGGACGTCGGGGCCACCCGAAATCGATGAGAACCGTCGATCTGTCAGGGGCGCGATCAGACGGTTATCGGGTCAACAATCTGCACGGAGGCTAATAGTCAACGGGCGGGTTTAAAATATAATTTTTATCTGCAAGTACGCCCAGCGGGACCCTTCAGTTTATAAATGATTTCCAATGGTTTTTTGATGATTTTAATACAATCACATTTTCCGTCAACATTAGGAGAAAGGCAAAAGCAAGGTTTTCCATGCAATTTTTTAACAAAAGGCATACGGAGGGCAAAACTTTAGGATAGGCGGGGGTTGGTAGATTCATATAAAAAAGGTGCATATTGGCTTCTCGACCTTAGGATAAGGCGGGGAAAGTGGGTTACATGATATTTCCGCCTTTTAATGGTTTTTAGGGGGTTTAGAAAGGGTTTCTTTGAGGGTCATTGGGCAAAAAGGAGCAGTTGGGTAGGGAAATGGGTTAAGATGGAGAGAAAGGTTACACATGGGTTCTTGACCTTAACCAGGTGTTAATTCAATTCCCAGGGAGTAGAAACTATGACTATAGTGCCAAGGAGGGGATATTTATACATTATGGGGTTTATACAGCATGGTGTTATAATAATAGGGATAGTGGAGTATAGGGAGCTAAAATAGTAGAGTTAGCTATTAATGTGGAGGGAACATATGGATGAGGACCAGTATATCCAAGTTTTCTTTGAAAATAACTTGGAATCAAGAGTAGATCAAAATGAAAAGATTTTTGCACAAGAAATGTGGCTTTTAAAGGCCATAAGCACCCTCATAAAACTTTCAGTTTCTCTCATGTACACTATTCCTGAAGGGGTGTTAGAAATGAGTAATATACAACTGGAAAAGGAAGTCAGTCATGCTCCATTATATTGTTTTGCTTGTGCATTGCTAGCAATTTTGGTCTTTGAAAGAAACATTACTTCTGCAACCCCATCTACCTACCCAACTAGTTCTCCTAACATTTTTTATTCCTTCTTGGAGGGTGCACTTGGACTTGCAAACCCTTTGTGTGCCCTTTTCTTTTACATTGGCTTTTTGTTTTCATTTCCTATCTAATACTACCCTTATTCCTTCCAAGGCCCCAGATTAAACAGTTGGGCACCTTAGTTTCTCTACCTGGCTACTGATTCTGCCAAGGTTAAACAGTTTGGACAGATTTCTTTCTCTATTCTACAACATAAATTGAAAACATGGCATGATCCAGATTAGAGTGTTGGGTCATCCATGAACTTTTTGTGAATATGCAGGCCTGTATACACCTTCTTTTCTTGTAAATATGGAACCTTTGTGGCAGCAAAGAATGGATCATATTTGGCACTTATTTTGCCAATCATGAGATATGAAACCTATTGGTATAGGTATCCAACAGGTTACATGTAATTGATGTATGGTTCTCTTTCTGTGAGGTAACTTTCAGAATTATGTGCAGTCAAATATAATTCCCAAAGAAAATAAGGAAAACCTTGAAGAATGGCATTGCCCCCACATTGGACTGTTGGAGAAGGTGAAGTCACCCATATACATATATATTCAAGTATACTAAAAAAAATCCCATTCTCAGAACAAAAAATTGAGACTCAAGTTAGCATGGTAACCACCTTTGGTTAGAACAGTGGCTTGTTACATCCTCAGTGCAAAGGACCCTATTTTCCATGCATCCTCAAAAACAAGTTAACAGTGTATTTTGGCATTCATCACGTAGAATTGAAAAGGCATAGTAATGAAGTTCAAAAATGTGTACAAATAATCTGAATCACATTTCGAAATTCAAAATGTTTTCAATTTAACAAAATTAGAAGAAAAAATAAAATATAAAATTGAAATCAAAGAAATACCTGTGTTGAACTATGAAACTTGTAGAGGAGAAGAATCTGAAATGTTTCAACTTGATCAATCCGAGACAAAATCGTGTATTGCCAATTAGAAAAATAAGATTGAAGACAATACAACCCAAAATACTCAATAGCAAGCTTGATATATTTTCCTCATGTTTCGGCCTTTGTGCCCACCTATATATCAGTATTTGCCAATGCTGAATGTAGTTTTTTTCTACTTTTGTTGGGTGAGTTTGACCTAGAAAATAGTTTTTAAATTAGTTCAGGAGGCCAATAGAGGTTATGACTATTTCATTTCACTAACAAAAATCTAAAACTGTGCACATGGTTTAAATCAGATTCCACATTGATTTAGTGATTTGTGAAAACTTGATTAAATTTATAAATTTGAAGGCAATAATTCAAGTTTGTAAATTTGGAGGCAATAATTTCGAATCATTACATTCTTTGTTTTGCATAATTATATTTTATTTTCCTCTTATTCAAATTGTGAATATATTCACATAGGTGAAAGTGTTAGAGAATGTAATATTAAAATAATTGGATTCTAGAAAAAATATGTGTATTTTTTATTTATTTTTTAAATTTTACTATGGAAGAGTACACTATTTTTTATTTGTTTATTTTCAACCGCACAATAATTTATGTAAGGATTTTTCTTTAGGAAAAATAGAAAGGAAATGGACTTGAAAGGTTGCACTCTTTTCTATTTGTCCTGTTGTGTCTCCTACGGTGCCACAACCCTTGGATGCTTAATGTTGGAAACACTGAGAGGGGGGTGAATCAATATTTCTTACAATTTTTATATTATGTCGGTTAAAAATTTAAGCCAGAACATAAGAAGTAGAACAAAATATTTAACTTTATTAAATATAGAGAGGACTCTGATCCTTGGTTATAAATATAAGCTCCAACTTGTAATATAAATTCTTGAATTCTTCGTGGAGCCAACCTTGAATGAGGACACCAAGCCTCTTATGCCAATCTAGGCACCAACCTATTCAATATGACATTGATCCTCTTAGGTTCAAGCCTTTAACTATACTTCAAAAAAAACCTTATCAAAATACTTCAAAATCCTTCCTTCAAGATGTCTACTATAGAAACCTCTTGTAAACGTAGGGAAGCTTTTAAACTAAGTATTCCCATGTCTACTAAACATAGGATATTTGGCATTGATATTTGGTTTATGTAATTTGACAAAGACTTTATACAAATAGTGACCTCCCCAAACCCATGTTTGGAGAATGAAATTTAACAATCATGAGATAATGTGTTCACTACCTCAACTGGAATCTTATATGCAAAGAATGTAGATCACTCATGTAAGGTACAAGGTGTTTCAAGGACACTTGAAGCCTCTAATTCATGTGATCAACCGTGATGAATAATGCTCCTCTACCTTCACAAGTTCAGATCAAATACCCACTAGATAAGAGTTCACCATGCACATCTTTGTGACTGTGATACCATATGCATAAAGTCAACGCATAGGCATAGATATGTTTATTATTTGTTGATATACACACATGTTTACACTATTCATACTCTATTTCATTTTTACTACGCAATTGTTTCCTCACATTATTAGAGCCTTGAAGCTTTTGCTTAGCACACTACATGATCCTAAATTCTTTTAGGAAAGGGATTATAGTCAATTTCAAGGGATAGTGAATTCCTTGTTGGAAGTCTTTTAAGAATGCTTGAAATTTTATCAAGAAGACTCATGATACATGCAACCTATCAAGGATTACTTCTAATTCATCAATGTCCCTTACTTTGACATCAATGGCAAACCTCTCAACACTCCACACATTCAAGTGACTCCTCTAAATCATAATCTCGAGCCTCTTTTTCTTCCTTGTGTCATGCATAGAAGAGTGCTCCTAATCTTCAACTTCAATCGATTTTTCTAGACACTATTAGGTAAGCTCCTCTAACCTCATAGTAGGGCCCTCCCTCTCCAAGCATGAACCTCCTTTTTCTAGTTTCTTGACTATCTCTTATTTCGTTTTTGTGCTTTAGTGTCCTTCCGTGAATCACTTTCTCCCCCTTGGATCCTAGGGACAACCTAATTTTTCTCCCAAGAGTATCCTTCACTATTGCCTCCTTGATGTTCTCCTTCAACCCTTCCCTCCCCTCTATTATCCTTATCTCCCTATTACTTTTATTTCCTTGCTACCCTCCTCCTCTTTAGCCTCCCCCCTTGTTACAGTCTATGATGCTCTACTTTCCCTTTTGTTTCCCCTCATCTGACTCGTCGAACATCCTTTTTTTAGACTCTACACTAGTACAAAATGACTAATTAGTTACTAAAAAAACAACTTAATTTTTCATATAAATGGCCATTTTTCAGTAGATGACCAATAGTAGCTAATTTACAGTACCTTATAACGCAACTAAATTTTAATCATTTTTAGCTTAGTCATTAATTGTATTCCTCAATTTTACCATCTATTAGTATATTTAGTCATAGATTTGGTCATTAATTTTTCATTGGTTTAGCCATTAGTTGTCGCAATTAATGACCAAATATACAACAAAATATATTACAATATGAATCCTCGATAAAACCAATTCATGACCAAAGAAATATGACCAAAATGTTGGTCATGTTATAAGACATTGTAAATTAGATACTAATAGTCATATATATGCAAATTTTAGTCACCATTTGAAACCAATTAATGACCAAAGAAATATGACTAAATTTTAGTCATGTTATAAGATACTATAAATTAGCTACTAATAATTGTATATATGCAAAATTTAGTCATTATTTTTAAAAAAAATTATCATTTGCAGTAGTCATCTATCTTTTTTTGGTATTTTCATATTCATTATATAAATGACTCATTT
Organism: Pinus taeda; assembly: GCA_000404065.3. Lineage (NCBI taxonomy): Eukaryota > Viridiplantae > Streptophyta > Pinopsida > Pinales > Pinaceae > Pinus > Pinus taeda. The sequence goes on along the minus strand of APFE030759129.1, from coordinate 358,562 downwards.
AGTATTTTCTATTCATTTCATTCATAATCATTATAAACGATTAATTTAGTCATATATTCATTTTATTCTTGTTCATCATTAATTAATATAAAGTACTAATTTAGTAGTTTTCGATTGATTTTATGTGTTCATTATTAATCAACGTAAATTAGTTAGTATGATTTTGCGACTAAATTTTTAAAAAATCAATACAATGTGCATGTGTATCTAATATGATAACACAAAGTTACATATGTTAAATACAAGACTAAATAATATCAAGTGCAAATAAAAATAATTTCAACCATAGAAATTTTATTATATAAAATATCAAGTATTACAATATGAGTTTTCAACTTAATATCAGTTGGACTACACTTTACACATGAAATATTGTTTCATCATTTCAAAACATTATCACTGTGTTTCCAAAACATTGGAAGTGAATTCACTAACTTTGAAGGTTTGACCATTAGTCTCTATTAGTGTGTCTTATGCAAGATATTGGCTTTAAGGGTATCACTAGACAGATTCTCTTCTCTCTCATTTTTAATTTGTCGCTCCAATGTTATTGTTCTCCTCTTTCTTCAATTGCTGCTTCTTACCATCAATATTGATTTTCTCTCCTGAAAATGAAAGAAGATACAATAAGAGTATACGACATATACCTCAACATTCGATAGTGGCTACTATCCGACTAGAGGACCTGTATAAACAAAGAAAATAAAATGTCACCATAGAAGATAACACCTTAGGAACTTAGTATTCAACCTTAAACAAAACCTTAGGCATAATCATATCAACTAAGATACATGTTAAAAATATTAGGCAATAGATAACTTGCAAAAACAAATTCAAAAAAAAATACCATAGTAAAAAATATCCTTATTGCTTGTTCTAAAAGGGTCATGTTCCATAAATTTGGATATTGTTTTGCCCACGATAGAAGTTCCTCGGTATTATGAGCTATGTTTCTAGGATCATGAGATTAATTCAACATCATAATGGATTGTGGATACAAAATGATTCAACTTTCCAAGATGAGTACCTCACTTGGTTGAATGAAGGTGCTAGTTGTGAGTAGTGTCAAAACCTTAAGGAAGCAGAACACTGAGGCCTAAGAAAATATATCACCACTTTTCCATTGAAAGAAAAAATTTCAATCCCATAATTGCCCTTGGGAGTCCATTTCATTGGATGGATATCCCACTCTGAGAGATGATTGCCTAGTACAATGAGAAGTGTAAATATATTGTCACAATGCCCCTCACAGTCAGACCCTATAGTTGTGTCCTATAATAGTAATCATACTATACTATTTAATTATAAAGTATGACTATCAAATAATTATTAGTTTTAATAATTAGTCGTAAATTGCAATTTTAGTATTTATGTATACATGAAAATATGAAAAAAAGGTACTTTTGTGACTAGTTAATTTCGAGTGAATCTAAATACACAAGAAATTATGGTGCATCAGTGTTTCTCTAGTGGTTATCCACTTATTGTACCAATTGGTCTGATGTCCTCTATTTCTTTTGGTGAATTCCTCTTTGACAATTTCCAATGGCAATGCAATGGACATTTATCCTCGATGTTTTTATGAGCCAAAGGGAAGCTCCACAATTAACAACCAAAAAGTAGCCTCAAATATATTATTGGGGACCAAAATTCAGTAATTATATGGCAAGCCAAGAAACATTGTAGGTTAATCACCTTCCCTTTAATATTGATTAATAATTTATTTGCATGATCATGTAATACTAATGTGTTAAGTAGGGACATTTAAAGTTAGTCATCCATCAATATCACCTTTGAGAGTGCTTAGTAGTTAATACTTCCTATTACACATATAGTAGATCACCAAATTCTTCCCATCTATCACTTCATCCCCTCCCACCTCCTCTGTGGATGAGACTGAACCCTCTTACTCATATTATCTGCATTCTCGATCCCATCATGTTGAAGCATCAATGTGTTCAACGGGGCTTGGTATCTCTACACTTGGTCCTTCCACCAAATCTTCTCGTGGTCGCAAATCATTTCTATCCAAAGCTATTATTCGGGCAAGGGCCGAAATAGTTTCTGGAAGGAAATCCTCCATCGATAGGGTACTTAGAGTGATGAATACCTAGGCACAAGTTCCCTCATGAAGTGTCTCTCATTTAATTGCAGAGGTATGGCTAGTACCTCAAAAAAACTAGCACTCAGGAGACCCTTAGATTCTGAGCCTGTCGACATTATCATGCTGCAAGAAACCCTGGGTGAGGCTAAGACCATTACTAGTACCATGGCAACCCTAAAACTTGGCTAGTTTTTTCACTTTTTGGGACCCTCAGGTCGATCTAGTGGACTTGCCATTGGGTACAACCCTAGATCTATCAAAGCCCTCTCTGCTTGGGGTGGCATAGGATTTATAGGGCTCGATATTTTATCTACTGTGCTTGGTCGGGAGCTCCAGATCATTAACATTTACGAACCTTGCCATAGATGAGAGGATTTCTAGCAAAAGTTTCTAAACCTTACCTTGGTCTCGACGATAATATTATCATGGGAGGGGATCTAAATTTCTCTTTTCTGTTCGAACAATTTTGGGGATCTCAAGCACAATTGGACCACCTCTTAGAGTTCATGATGGACATTTTAGAACGCCATAACCTTGCTGATATTCCCATGAACAAACCCCTTCCCACCTAGAGGAATCGTAGGGTTGGGGAAACTACACTAGACAAAAGGCTTGATTGCTTCATGATCAATATCCCATTGGTGCAGTTCCTACATAGATATAGACAATGGGTTGGGGTGGGGGTGTTTTAGACCACTCTCTCATTTTCATGGAGATTCTAGGTCCACACCCAAAGCCAATACCTCCTTTCAAGTTCAACCACACGTGGCTACAAGACCCTGAATTCATCAAGCTTATCACTGACTTCTGGAATACAAACCCTATAACGGGTTATCATTCCTTAGCGGAGGGCTTCTGTCATAATCTCTGCAAGTTGAAGAGATTATCTACTACCTGGGTAAGAGAAAAATCACAAAGGGAGGATGAGGCTCTCACACAAATTGAATTTTAACTGAAAAATTTATTAGATGATAGCAATAATGGTTTTATATACTTACACGATAAACTACACCTCATCGAGATTGAGAAGTCCAGGGAGAAGATTCTAAAAGAGAGAGAATAATTTTGGTTTCTGAAGAGAAAAGCTCTGTGCCTGAAAGCAGGGGATGACAATACTAATTTTTTTTAGAATTATGCTAAGGGTAGAAAGGTCTCTAATACCATCTGGAACCTGCCCTTACCTGAGGGAGGTGTGGCTGACACCTTCAACAAATTATCTTAGATGGACACCACTCACTTCCAAAATCTCTACAAGTCACCTTTGGGGTAAAATTTAGTAGATATCATCCATGTGGTTGGCCATTTTTCGAGCTTTGTTGATGAAGATACAAAGGCATATCTTACCTTCCCTGTCTCCTCAACTGAACTTGAAGGAACACTGAAGTTGTTCAAAAAGGACAAAAGCCCTGCACCGGAAGGGTGGGCGGTCGAATTTTACCTAGCCTTTTATGAATTACTGGGGAATGACTTGTTAAAAGTGATTGAGGAATGCAAAACTACTAGGAGATTATATGATGCTATGAACACCACATTAATTGCTCTCATCCCTAAGTCGGACTCCCCCACATCTTTTAACGATTTCAGGCCCATTTCTCTCTGCAATTGTCTATACAAGATCATAGCTAAAATCATTTCCAATAGGATCCAACCCATCCTCTCACAGCATATTTCCCTTGAACAATTTTCCTTCCTCGAGAACTATCAGATTCATGAAGCCATAGGCACGGCACAAGAATCCATTCATTCCATTTGGTCAAAAAAGCTTAAGGGAATCATACTAAAAATTGATTTGGCCCAAGCTTTCGATCATGTCAGTTGGCTTTACATCAAAATGCTTCGTATGCACTTGGGCTTTCCCCACAACTTCATCAAATGGATCATGTTCTGCATCACCTCAACCACTTACAGCGTTCTCATTAATTGATCTGCATCGCATTTTTTCCATGCCAAAAGGGGTCTAAGACAAGGTTGTCCCCTATCACCCCTCCTCTTCTTGATTTTCATGGAAGGTCTCAGCAGAATCCTTATCCAGGAAAAGAGGAATGGTCGACTTTTCGGACTTAAAATATCTAAGTAGTGCTACCTCACACATCTTTTATTCATGGATGATGTCCTTATTTTCCTTGATGGCAGCAGCAGGGACTCAACATCTTTTGCAAATGTGCTCTCTCTTTTCTCTAGGGCTACAGGAATGCTTGCAAATAAGGGGAAATCCACCATCACCCTAGCCTATACTACCATACAAGAGTCTCGGTTTTCCCAGCACCACTTTCCTTATAACATCCTTCCTATGGATCAAGGTTTCAAATACCTGGGCTTTTGGACTATGTCCTTGAGCCAAAAAATTGCTGATTGGATCTGGTTGGTCATTAAGCTAGAAAAAAGGCTGACTCATTGGAGTCATCGGTTCTTATCCCAAGCAAGAAGGTTGGTCCTCATCAAATCTATGCTGGAGGCCACCCCATTCTTCTAGATGTCACTTGCATGGATCCCATCTACAACAAATTTGCAATAGATACCTCTGGAATGGGAATCAAGATAAAATGATATTTGCTTGGTTTAACTGGAAAAATATTACACTACCTCAAACATGGGGTGGTTGGGGCCTTAAAGATCTCAGCAATTTGGCACAGGCTTTGGCTTCAAAAATGGGATGGACCCTCCTCACAAGATAGAACCTTTGGACCACTATCTCCTTTCACAAATATATCTGGTCCCTATAGATTATGGATTGGGTGCGCCTATCTTCCTAGAATACCATAGGTATCTCCTATGTTTGGAAAGCTCTCATTCATTCCCTCCCGATCATTTGAAATCACCTTGTATGGAGGATAAATGATAGAACATGTGTCCGCATTGGAATGGATCCTTGGGCAGGTGGGGGTGCCAGCTACCATCTCCGAAGAGGTCTAATTCTGTTATTAAACCAGAGTGACATATCTATCATTGCTCACATTGCTGACCATGACAACACCACCATCCTCTCCCAAGGATGGAACTCTATTGAAGCTCTTGATTTACCTCCTCAATGGCATCATGAATGGCATGATTACATAATTTCTTTGACAGAATCTCATATCTAAATTATGGAGGGTCCTGACGAACTTAGATGGAGCATGGCTGAAAATGATATATACTTGCCAAAAGCGGGTTACCTAGCTATCATTGAACACAGACAACCAGAGAACTCTCTAGCATGGTGGCATTTGATCTGGAAGCTAAATGCTCCCCCGAGGACCAGACTTTTCTTTTGGTGTGTGCTCAATAATAAAGTCCCTACGAGGGATCTTTTAGCACATCGCTCTTTCCATGGTTTGACTTGGTGTGTCCTCTATAAACAAGACTCCGAATCCTTGGACCATCATTTCTTGAAATGCAAATTTGCCAAAAAACTCTAGGAATCCATCTCAATCCCATTACAAGCTAGTATATGGGATGTGGACTGTATATCCATTACATGGAAAAACTAGTGCACAATGAGTCCTTGTACAAAATTGCTTAACCTCCCCCTGTTGTTTTGTTGCTCCATCTAGCTGTTAAGGAATAATATCATATTTGAAGAAGGGAATGCAAATGGGCCTATTATGAATGCTAAAATCATTACAGCCTATCACGAAATACCTAATAACATTCCACCAGCACTGCGCAGACCAACAACCCCTGCTATGATTGATAAAACCATTCCCTGGGCGTTTTCTGATGGAGCGGCACAAGAGCAAGGATGTGGAGGTGGTTTTAACTTGCATCTAAATGAACATCACTATTTCAGTGTTAAGTTGGGACTTGGTGGAGGCACAAATAATTTTGCTGAACTCATCACTCTCCGCCATCTATTGCACTTCTCATTGGGACATGAATGCATCAACCTACAAATATTTGGTGATTCAAAAATTATAATAAACTGGTTCAACAATGTCACAGTCTTCCATGCACATTCTCTTAGACATATATTGGATGAAGTGATATTGTTTAAATCACAATTTAATAGTATCTTGTGTCATCACATTTACAAGGAATATAACCAATGCGCTGACCGACTTTCCAAGGTGGCCACGTTACTACCCAGAGGTCAGTGGTTGATTCAAGAATAGAATGGAGCTGAGCAGTACCAATATTATCACTGGTCGTACATAGATCAAGCAAATCATAGGGTAGACAGGCCCTAGTTTATAAAAAAATTGTTATTGTACATATGAACACACAGTTTTATATGACAACTACATTGTATATATCATTGCATGATATCCACAGACTTATTACGCACTCGCCCTGCATGGAAATTTACATTGAAATTATTTCATTACTAGTATTTATCATATATCTACCCTGTGTGGTATGAGAACAATTAGCACTTTTTGAGTCATAGTGCAAATCAAAGATGTAAGTATTTCCCAAACATGGCTAAAAGCCAAACTGCATATGTTTCTCAGCATCTACTATATGTAATTTTTCTAACATAAATAAAAGATTACGATTTTTCCTAGTGGAAAAAAAAGTAGATCCCCAAATTCAAGAATATCAATATAAACACAACAAAAATGAAATTAAAAGAAATGCTAGGAAGTCAAATGAAACTAATATTGAGTCAAGAAAATACCAAACCCTTCAGATTAGTAAGGCATTCTTAGGCACTAAAATAGAAAATCCTTCCATTGCATCATTTTCACCTTTTATTTCATTTCTTTAATTGAGAACGTAACTTTTACAAAAAGCAAAAAGAAAAAAATCATTGAAAAAGGTCTTAAAATAATAACAAATGCTCGAGTGATTATCGTATCAATTAAACAGAAAGGCAATCGTTCAATATGATTTTAACTTGCAGAATATATTGAAGAATGTGAAGCTTTCTCATCCCTTTCTCCTAATCAAATTGTAATCTGTGGGTTCCAATCAAGTAATCAATTTCCCTCCAAGATAGTTAAGGGACCACTTTGGAGAAGGGCTTCTAGAAGCGTTGGGATAGTAGAAATGGAATCAACTAGGAGGAAAATTAAGCACTATAGTGGGTGCTCCAAAATATTTTAACTCAAATGAAAATGATTTTATACTCCCTCCACACATTTTAAAACAAAAACCATTTAGCTACATCTCATATATTTTCCACCTTTCTATAATATGTAATTCTTTGAGCAAGAATAGAGCACTCATAAATATTGTCATGAAAGAGGACTCATCATAATCCTAATAAGTTGGGATCTAACAAATAAACAATTTCATGTAGTGAATACATCTTACATGGTAGATTTCAGTGATTAAAATTACAACTTTATTCTTAATCTCATTACAACAAAAATAAATTCAACCCTAACTAATTGGGATCTAACAAATCAAGAATTTCATGTAGTAAAGTAAACTTACATGGGAGATCCCAATTATTTGCAATGAAACTTTATTCTTGATCTTATTACGACATAGATAAATTAAAGAGTACATACATATTTCCTTGTTTGAGATAAATTTTAAACACATTCTGAGATTTCATAGAAATATAATGATTCGATTTACCTGTAGGACATGAGAAAACTATCTACATCTAGCACCCATCACTAGACAATAGTTTTATTGAGACACCATCTCATGGAATTAGAATCATGTAGATAGATAGTGTTATAGAGATACCTTGCAACACCTATTCAACACTACCTTCAAGCTTCAAATTCATCAATTGATTTACTTTAGTAGCAAATTGTAGTGGGATTTCATTAAATACAACCTAACAAAAGCCATTTATGATAGTTTTCGTTGCCTTCTCTAGATCTATCCCCCTCTAGAAATAGAATAGTTGATATTCCCCAATTTTTTATGTACTTGCTTCATGTTCAACATGGGCTATTGGGTTCTTCAAGTGGAAAAGGTTGAAAATATTAGATGTATAATGGAAACATGCATGCGATTCAACGTTGATTTAAAGTCTCTTGGGTGAATTATAAAACACTATCTACTTAAAACATGATATATGGTAGAAAAAAAAAACCTACCCAAGATCCCACTTAAGAATTAAAAATGTTGCAAATAGGATATGTCTTAAACAATACCAACAATTTAATTGCATAATCACACTAAAATAGGCAAATCTTTGAAGTGTTGAAAAGTGTGAAAAAAATCGAGTTGGAATATTATAGTTATGTTAGGGTAGATATAGCTATGTAAAATATAACTTCTATCTAAAACACGTAAATGTAACTTCTATATCTACATGAAATGTAACTTCTATACAAAAAAATGGAGTTGGAATATTATAGTTACGTTAGGGTAGATATAGCTACGTGAAATGTGACTTCTATATAACATTCTAAATTATCATTTTTCAGTCATTTAAGAGATCAGATTTTTTTTATATTCGGTTAATAACTTAATACTCCAAAAATAGCATTGAATTAGTTAGTCACCCACCAAGGGGAAATTTTAAACCGATGTGTGAGAATGCTTACTCATTCACCTGCCATATTTCTAATATTTTATTTGTGTATGGATTTAAGCTAGTGTAATGTAACTTCTATATAGTTGGCCCTTTAAATGTAAAAAATTACCCAAATTGAAGTTATACAATTAACATATGCACAATAACATACAATATGCATGAGTTATAATTTACATTACGTTTACATTTTATATCAAGACAAACGTTTTCTCATCTCATCAACTCTTATCTTATAGTTGGTAATGGATATAGCCTTTGAAATCATGAGCCATCCTTGTCATATCTTACATTTAATGATGGATATAGCTTTTAAAAGCATCAACCTTTTTTGTTATTTTATGTACAATGAATTTAAATGGAAGTTCTCATAATGTTATTCAATATTATCTTGTACAACTGGAAATAAAATGATGTGGGGTGGTATTTCTATTTATTTTCAAACTTCTTTTACTAACCTAAATTTAGCCTACCAGGGGTGGTGTTTCTAGTGGTTTCAAACTTGTTTTAATTCCCTAAATTTAGCCTATTTAAAGTAAATAGTTTCACTGACCATCTTATCTTCAAGTCAGTAACTTTTCTAGAGGGCGTCTTCATGACATCCACCATCTCTAAAAATTATGAAATATTAGGAGTATCTTGCACTAAATAGACAATTTTGGCATAGAATATTTTATTGTGTTTTTTACTCCATGTCACAGATTTATTGATATTTTATGATTATTGGTTTAGATTTCCATGCTAAGGCTAGATTCATCATGCCTCCTAGGAGTTTTAGTTGTGCACACATCATATTATTCACTTCTAATTGTATAAAAAATAGAGAGTATGCACAATGACATGTAGTGAGATGTGGGTGTCTATTTCACTCAATGATATGCTTGACTTTTTAACCCATTCCAATCCTACCACAATGAAATTAAGAGTGACAAGAATGCAATAAGAACTATCAATAAATGAAATTAGAGACTTTAGAATGAAACCCAAACTGTACCTGAACATAACGATAAGTATTTGCAGTTGCCTCGCCATCAATGAGCATCGAATCACACTGTGAAAAATTCCTTGCATTATGAGAATTTGGTTGCACCTGCACTAATCCTTTGTAGTATTTTCTTGACTTGCCTATAGATATAATTTTAGAAACAATCCTACTCCTGCAATTTTTCCCTATATGGATCACCTTTGCCCACCCCCCCCCCCCACCCCACCCACCCTATTCATAGTTATTTTTCAAGGCAATAGAATAGACCACTTCAATTGCATCATCGCCTTTTAAAACAATGCTTGAGTATTAGTAGGTGATTGTCTAACCAATCTCTACTCAGGTCCATGAAATTCTTCATTTTTCTCCATCACATAAAGATCTTTTCATAATAAAATTATAAATCCCACATCTAGATTCCTCTTCCTCGACATACCAATTCTTTACAGTGGAATACTTTATCGTTGCTGGCTCGATGCAATAGAGATCAACTATTATGACATGGAGATGATTGGTGTCATAAACTGGTGTAGTGCATCCTTTAATAAATGTCACAGAACTCCTCTCACTTCACAGAACGCCTCTCATCTACAACAATAAGATTCCTCTCAAACCGCCTGGTCTCCATCTCATTCATCCTTAAATAAGTGGATATTTCGATCAGTGACAAAGTGTGTTTGGGGATTTAATAGAAGGAGATATCACTAAAAAAGAAAATACAATGTATCTTAATAGTTATCAGCATGAGGAACAACCCTGTCAAGCTACTTTCTCACTAGATCAAGATACTCCCTAATTACCTATTATAAAGAACAAAAGATAACCTCAACTACCTATAGAGTCTACCTATGCATGGTAGCAATGAAAACATTGTCAAAAACAACATCTACAACAATGTTGGTCAATCTATTCTTCTAGTCAAGGGCATGCCCAGATTTTGAAAAGTATCAAGCAGGTTAAGATCCACCTCTTCCAGGATCCTCTTATTCTTCTACTCTCTCTGTTTAGGTTCAGAATAATAGCAAAGGTCTTGGGAATTTATGGGTGGGTAAAAGTTATCAGAACATTTGGGTTCTTCCGTTTTTAATCATTGTCTGTAAACATTGAGTCTAAACTGCAAAAGTCATTCAAATTCCTTCTTTTTAGCTAAAATTAACCTAAGATTTGGAGATTTGTAAGGTTTAATGGATCTAAGTATATTCTATTGAAAATATAGTAACATGGTTTAAAATTGTAGGCATTGAGATCAGAATCTAAATATGAAACAGAAAAGATTTTATGTTCATGATTATAAGAAATTTTAATTTCATGTAGTAAAGTTTGAGGAAGGTCTAATATTTGCATCCTACCATAAAATTTTATTGCAACACTTGAGCTCTTTGAATTCGGGCATGGTAGATTCCATTACACAAACTATCAACCACTAAAAAAAGGTGAAAAGAAAAAATAAAATTTGAGAACTCATCTATACAATAAGGACATGCAAAATGCTTACTTTTCCAATGTCTTTTGATGAATTGTTGGCTACAATAATCATAATCATTAAACCCTTGGCTACAATCAAGATCTGCATTATTAAAATCATTAAACCCTTTGTACAATAAGTACATGCAAAATGCTTACTTGTGCATTGTCTTCTGATGAATTGTTTTCTGCAATCAAGATCTCCATTATAATAATCATTAACTCTAGATGAAATTTATGCTTTGATCATATAAACCCTCGAAATTGTTTACCCATAAGAACAAAAATCATCTTTAGTAAAAATGAAGAACTCTCCAAAGTCCAAATTCATACCCATGTACAAATGGACAAAATCTCTACGCCCAATGACCTTGCCCTTCCCCCATCTAATCGTTGATGCTCTCCTAAGGTTTTTCCCATAGAAATTCCATCTGGAGTTTGAATCACATGAAATCCATAGATCATGTTGATGGTATTCGTTCTTCTAGAATTTCCATGCAAATATCAACAAGGCGGAGAAAAATGCAGTGCTGCAATGTGATGTTGTAATCTCTGAATATTTTATTGGCATTTCCACGTAGATATCAACAAGGGAGAGCAAAATGCAGTGCTACAATGTGATGTTGTAATCTATGAATACTTTATTTGAACCCAACACTAAACTGGAAATGAAAAAGAAAATAGATATTTATAATAGAAAAAATAAAACAAATATTTATGATATAAAATAAAATATATAAATTGCAGTTGGGTTAATGATTTATTTTTAATAAGAATTTGTTATTTTTTTGTAACACGCTAAATTAAAAGGAAGAATAAGAATTTAAAAATGATATTGGGATGAGTGTAAACATTTAAATATGGCGTCAATTAATAATAAAAGTTACATTAATAAAAATAATAAAATTTGAGTTGTTATATTTTGATTTTGTTATTAACTTGTGAATAGGCTTTGTTCAATACCATGGGCCAATACCATGGCTTATCAATACTACAAGAATATTCACCCCCACATTACGGTACATATTATTAACATGTAAAAAATAGTGTTTATTACAATACCATGGGTCAATACCATGGATTATCAATACCACATGCCCAAAAAACATAAATTATTTATGAATCAAAATATTTTATAACAATATGACAATATTGTTAACCATGGATATTCACCCTCGCTTTAGCATGGATATTAACTTGTAAATCATCTTTGTTACAATACCATGGGCCAATACCATGGCTTATCAATACTACAAGAATATTCACCCCCACATTACGGTAGATATTATTAACATGTAGAAAATAGTGTTTGTTACAATACCATGGGTCAATACCATGGATTATCAATAGCACATGCCCAAAAAACATAAACTATTTATGAATCAAAATATTTTATAACAATATAACAATATTGTTAACCATGGATATTCACCCTCACTTTACCATGGATATTAACCTGTAAATCATATTTGTTACAATACCATGGGCCAATACCATGGCTTATCAATACCATATTCCAAAAAAACATAACTTATTTCATAGTAAAAAAAATCATTTTAATTTAATTTTACAATATTTTTTTAATTGAATCCAATATAAATTAAATTAAGTTTTTAGTAAACCTATATATCTAGAGAGAGAGAGAGATCCATCTTAGCTAAGGATCCAAGGGATGAGAGCAAGCAAATTGATTAATTATAATAGGTTAAATATAGTGCATTGTTTTTTAAAGTTTTTCATTATATTATTTTACTTGACATGGAAAAATATAGGTTTAATATTTTACAATGAATTAAGTTTTTTTAATTTAGATAATTTCTTAAAACAACACAATGTGATCAAATTTAAGAGAGAGTTTGAGAAGGGGTGGATAGAGGGAGGTAGATAGAGAAAAATTTGGAGGGCAGAGAGAGAGAGAGAGTGATGGGGGGGACAGATTGAGATGGGAGAGAGGGAGCAAGAGGAAGGAAGAGAGATGAGAGAGATGGAGAGAGATGGAGTTAGAGTGGGAGAGAGAGGGAGGAAAAAAACAATGACATAGAGAGATAGAGGTGGAGAGAAAGAAAGGCGTGAGAAGGGAGAGATGGAGAGAGAGTGAGGGAGAGACGAGATGAGGGAAGAGAAAGAAGAGGAGAGGATAGAGATAGGGACAGAAGAGGAAGGGAGAGAGATGGAGACCTAAATATGGAGAAGGAAAAGGAGGGGGGATATAATGATAGAGTTGGATGGAAGAGAGAGAGAGAGAGAGAGAGAGAGAGAGAGAGAGTGATTTAGGGTAGAGAGATAGAGGTAGGTGGGAGATAAGGGATAGAGAGGAAGGAAGGTATAGATGAGGAGAGAGATATGGAATTGGAGGGGGTAGTAGAGGGAGGGAATAAGAAAAACGTAAATGGATAAAGTTGGAGAGAGGGAGGGGGTGACAAGGGATTCATGGAGAGAGAGTGAGGGAGAGAGGAGAGTGGGAGGGAATAGAGAGAAGGATAAAGATAGAGAGGGAGGGAGAGTGTGTGTATGTTTGAGGGGTGAGGTAGAGAGATGGAATAACAAAGAGACACAAATACAAATATAGATATTATATAGTATTATATAACCAACCTAGATCCATATTAACCCTATAACTATCAAGTGTCGAGAGGATCCAATATCTTGAGGTGCAAACATTTCCTCAGGTTTGCAGTAGAAAAAAACATTTACACCTAGAGAGATTGGGTCCCTCTCAACGCTTATAGATCTGGGGTTAAGGATGGACCTAAATCGATTAATATGAAATTAAAGTAGTTTTTTATTTGATATATTTATTAAAAAATAAAATGTCTCTTCAAATAATTTCAAATTGGAAGAAGATCCAATTAAATTCAATGAATAGATTTTAAAAAATTTATAAAATATTTTTTATTAAAATATATTTTTTAAATTACAAATTATTATAGATAAATAATGCAAAGTTGGCTCACCTATACACCATGTGAGGAGGAAGAAGTGTTTAAGGAAGGATAACCTTTCAACCAATCTTTAACAACCTTTCAACCCCCTATCACTTGTAAGTTTAGGTTACTTGACACAATTAAGATGACTAACATAAAAAATTGACACAATTAAGATGACTAACATAAAACGTTGATTCATATTATTATAGTACTTGTTAGGTAGTTGTATTTGTTATCCCATACTAAATGAGTCATTCATGTTAGTGATTTTTAGTTGAATCACTTATTAGCTAGTCACATATTTTAACCTGCAACTAAATTAGTGATTCATGTTAGTCGTTTTTAGTTTGGTCACTTAAGATTGCTCATTTTTTGTAGTATTTCACTTGGAAAAGTTGTGGTGACTAAATTTTTTAGTCACCTAGTTACTAATTTCTCATTTTCCACTAGTGTTAGTAGAGGGTTGGGGCCTATTAGAAATGATCATATAAATTCCCCTGAGAGAGGGGGGGGGAATTATTTTTGTCAATGGCACATAAATATGCAAATTTTGAAATTTACTTCAAGAGACAAAAATATATCCTTTTTCCCCTTAGAACTTAAAGCATTGAATCTCATTCAAAACAAAAATCATATCCTTGAATTGCAAGGCCTTATCCAACCCTATAAAAAAATTAACTATAACCAGATTGATCAAGTTAACTACCCTCATATTGTCACTATATAAGAATCAATGGCGTAGGGAGGAAGGTGATCCAATTACTATAGAATGATCTCCCTTATTGGGAGTTTTTATCTAACGATTCTATTAGCCATTTAGGGGGTCTTGTCATAGGATGGGATGATTTTTTCATTAGACCAAAAAATGATTGGTCTATTTACTCAGAAAACTTTGTTGATATTTAATCTAAGGTCCTATACATGTCTTTATGTTGATTCAACCTTTACAAGCCTTACTTTAATAGATAAGATTTATAGCTATCTTTTGTAAATCTTCCCTCCATTCACTTTGGTCACAGTACAATTGAGGGAGATTCAAATTTCTCTTTGGGGGGTTTTGAAGTTTGGGATCCATAGGCTCAATAAGACCCCCTTTCTAAGTTCTTTATAGACATTTTTAACGACATTGGACTGTGCGATATCCTCCCTATAAATATTATGCCAACCTAGCCTAAATATATATGAAGAAATGCTCACATTACAAATAAACTATATCATTTTCTTTTATTTGAATATCTCTTGGACCAAAATATCCAAATTTTTCAATTCATGTAGAATTCAATATCTCTAAACATGTGAAATAGAAAATGATATAACTCTTATATGGCACCTCTGACTTAAATACTAAATTCCAGTGACCAAAAATACTTCTCAACATGTTAGCCACTCAATCTTTCATGGTTAACTTTGACTATTATAGTTGAAAGTGCAAGTTCTTTAGCAGCCTCCCAGTTGACACCTTCATCCATTTTAATTATATGTGCATGTAGACCAACGATCCTCTTTGCAATTTTAGGAGAAGTAATTATGTATAGGAAAGACGTTACAATATAAACTTAAAAAATACCAAAGGTCAAATAAAACACCGCTTCTTAGACCATCCAAAATGAGAATTTCTAAACAAAAAACTAGGATCTCATATTACTTTTTATATCATTGGTAAAATGAACATGGCTTGATTATTCAATATCTCTTGTAATTGAAACAATATTATGTAACACATGAATAATTATAGGTAAGAATTCCCATAAATGATCATGATTACTATGTCACATATTGATATATTTTATTTCATAAATAGTTTCATCATCTCTAATAGATAAAATAACCATGACTTTAGGTAACACTTTTGATGGATTTTACTCATTGTTAACTAGTTTTGTTAGATTCTATGATGCTCTGCTTGCCATTTTATTTCCCTCTTCTTTGACGCGTCGAACATCCCTTTTTTAGACTCTAGTAGAGGGTTGGGGCCTCTTAGCGATGATCATCTAAATCTCCCCAAGAGAGGGGGGAATCCTTTTTTTCAATGGCACATAAATATGCAAATTTTGAAATTTTCTCCAAGAAACAAAAATCTATCATTTTTCCCCTTAGAGCTTCAAGCATTGAATCTCTTTCAAAATCAAAATATTATCCTTAAATTGCAAGGCCTTATCCAACCCTATGAAAACTTAGCTATAAACAAATTAATCAAGTTCACTACCCTCATATTCTCATTATACAAGAATCAATGATGGAAGGGCAAAAGGGGATCCAATTACTATAGAATGCTCTCCCTCATTGGGAGTTTTTATCTAATGATGCTATTCTCCATTTAGTGGGCCTTGTCACAGGATGGTATGCTGGTTTCATTAGCCTAAAAAATGATTAGTCTATTCACTCAAGAATGTTTGTTGATATTTAATCTAAGGTCTTGGACTTGTCTTTTTGTTGATTAAACCTTTACAAGCCTTTCTTTAATAAATAATATTTCTAGCTCTCTTTTATAAATATTCCCTCCATTCACTTGGGTCACACTACTATTAAGGGAGATTAAAATTTCTCTTTGGGGTATTTTGAAGTTTGGGATCCATATGCTCTACAAGACCCTCTTTCGAAGTTCTTTATAGACCTTCTTGATGACATTGGCCTATGTGATATCCTCCATATAAAGCTTATGCAACTTAGTCTAATGATAGATGAATAAATTCTCACATTGCAAAGAAACTATATCATTTTCTTTTATTTGAAGATCGCTAGGACGCAAATCTCTAAATTTTTTAATTCATGCAGAACTCAATATCTCTAAACATGTGAAATAGGAAAAGGTAGAACTCTTATATGGCCCCTTTGACTTGAAGACTAAATTCTAATTACTAAAAATACTTCTCAACATATTAACCACTCAATATTGCATGGTTAATATCCACTATTAGAGTTGCAAGTGCAAGTTCTTCACCAACCTCCTTGTTGACACCTTCATGCATTTCAATTATATATGCATGTAGTCCAAAGATCCCCTTCGAAATTTTAGGAGAAATAAATATGTAGATGAGATAAGTTACAATATAAAATTAAACAATGCCAAAGTTCAAATAAAACACCTCTGCTTAGACTATCCAAAATGATCATTTCTAAAGAAGAAACTAGGATCTCATCTTACTTTTTATATCATTGGTAAAATGAAAATGGCTTGATTATTCAATATGTATTGTAATTGAAACAAACTTATGTATCAGATGAATAATTATGGGTAAGAATTCCCATAAATAATCATGATTACTATGGAACATATTGATATCTTTTATTTCATAAATATTTTCATAATCTCTAATAGATAAAATAACCACGACTTTAGGTAGCACTTTTGATGGATTTTACTCGTTGTTAACTAGATTTTTTATTTCTTTGTGACTGAAGTTGAAAAGTGGAAATACAAAATATTTAGAGTAAATATTATTTGAAGGGTGTTACTAAGCCTACGGATTGAGGTTTTATATGAGACAACTATATATTGCTAGAAGAATAAAGGTTGCAAGATAAAAAGTGTAGCAATAGGCATCAACATATAACATGAAAAATTTCAAAAACTTTTTCATGCTAGATATTCCAAAATCTATAGTAGTAGTCAATGGGAATTAGACACTAAAGGAAAATATTAAACAGTATCCATATTATATACGTGGGAAAAATATTTTCTTTGTAGGGTTTGTATTGAAGTTCCTTGGGAACTTATACATGGACCACGAAAATTATGTCACACCTCTTTTGGGCACTCATGGACTAGTTTTCATCCTTGAACAATGTTCAAGGCCCTATGAACCATCCCTTAAATGGACTCCATGAGCATCACTAGGCCAACTATTCATCTTAGAGGGACTAGGTGGTGGTTTTGTACCATTTTCATAGTGTATATTATTACTAAGCCTTAAAAACAACTTGTAGACCCTAGGATGGTAATGGTCTTTCTCCTTAGATGATGTCCAATGTCCAAGGCCCCAACAAAAACCATCCAACTAAAAATATTCCACTTAAATAATAAAAGATGTAAAATATTCCAAATTCTTTGAAAATCTATTTGATTTAAAGACAAATTTATAGTCATCGATGACATGATCAGATATACAGTAAACATGCTATCTCGCCTTTATATTCAAAGCCTCTTTGTAGTTTTTCGCCAGTGTGTGTATCCCTTGACCTCACAAGCCCAGATCTAAATAATATTGGTTTGCAATCGCATAAACATTTCCTAGAATTGATCCCCAAGACACCAGATATCCTTGTGTATGGCTTCCAACAATTCATTTATGTTTCTTCACTATCAAAATGAGTTCAAAAAAGGTATTTTCTATAAAATAGTTTTAAAATTGCAAAGTGCCATTATTTTTCTTGTCGTTGTCATGAATCCTATATGCTTTCTCCTGATGCAATTATTTTGAGTTCTTAATTGGAAAAATTGGCCATATTTCGGCTTTCTGGAAATATTTCATTAAATAAGTCATTGTATTATCTGAATTAAATCTGTTAAAAGAGGGCATTCTCAAAACATTGTTTTAGGCGGAAGAATCGGAGAGAAAAAAATATAATTAAGATATATTCAAGGGTTCTTTCTAGTTCAATTATTCCGAGCTTTCAATGGAATGTTTGACTCTATTTTGGCTTATAGGTAAGATTTCATAAATTAAGTCTCTCTATAAATGGACTAGAGGAGGTTGTGCTGAAGAATTTGTTTAAAAAAAACAACAAAGTTTGGGAAGAAGTGCATCGAGTTAAGGATCGATATTCTGTAGTTTGATTGAATGATTTATGTCTTAGTTCTCCACATTTAAAAGTTGTTTGAGAATGGAAATTGATTATTTTAGTATTTGATGGTGTTATGTTCAATTACACAGAAGAAGATAGAAAGTTAGAGCTTTTAGAGGCTAAGCATACACAATAGCACAATCTTTACAGGTTTTTGTGAGATTTTTATGACTTGAAAATAGGATAGAACATTAGTGCTTTCACTAAGCTAAGAAAGCTAATGCCACATTATTTATAGATTTACTTCAACATTCTGAGATTGAACATTTTTAATGTTGAGGTGGTTCATAGATATCTTTTGATAGTTTCTATTTGTATGGAACCAAGAATTTGAGACCTCAACATGAAATACTATCCTCCGGCATATTTTCCCTTTCAACCCATCATTGTGCAATGGAATAGAATATACAATTCTCTTTATTGTCTATAGAAATGAAAAATAATGGATCAGGAAGCAGGGGCTATTGAAATAGTCAGTAATGGAGGGAAACACTATCCTTCACAATATAACAATGTAAAGGAAAACTCATGGTATATTTTTGTAGTTTTATCTAGAATAGGATGTCCAAGCATGTCATTAGAGATTTCAAACATAAGCTCTTTTTTTCTTTATTGTCGGCTGAATTTGAGAACTTTTGCCACATTCCAAGATCACCTATGTCTATTATATAAGGAGGTCTTGTAACCTGCCTTGAACTACCAGTTTCTCTCTTTGAAAGTTTGTATGGCAAACCAGTGCTACATTGAAGGTTTACTCATATGAAGGATGTGGAAAATTAGAATCCTTTAGTGAGTCCAAGAAGAAGGCCTCACGAAGAATTGATGCAAAATGATACCTACAGCAGCGTCAAAAAAGTTCCAAAATTAGAGCCAACTTCACCAATTAAAAAATGAAAACAACCTAAAATCGTATATTCTGGACAAGATTATTCGAAGCACCCCAAAAATTAAAGATATTTCCACTGTGCTACCTTTCTATAGATTGAAATTATTTAGTTTATTTCTGTAATATCAGTGATATAGCCTTGGTTCAAAAATTTCAAAGATAGACTTGATTTTTCATCTAGTTGATTATGAGACCTTTTACTCAAGATCATGAGAAAAAAAATACAATACTTTTCATCTAGTCAAGCATAAGTTCTTGAAAGTCGAATAGTAAATGTATCTATCCTATTGCCCATTGTGTAGGCGGGCATATCACTGATTTTAGCAAGCCTTAGCATTTTCATCTCTACCTGTTGTTGTAGTGGCTACAACCACCCTCCAAAATTTTGTCGTAGCCTCGTTTTGGAGCCTCCTTACCAACCTTTCACAACACCTTGTCTTGATTTATGAAGTACACAAGCTTCAGTGTTTTGCTTGCATGAAGGCAGCATGTCAATCATAGATCGATGCATTCCCCTCACAAGCTACTCACCTGGACTTGGTCCAGTTGCAGGCTGAGAAGATCCCCCAAGAAATTGTGCATTTCTAGAGGGCAACCAGCCTACCCTTTAGAAATTGTGAAATCTTTTCAATAAACCTACTAGGCTCTAGGATTGCGCAATTTCGCCACTTAACACTCCCAGTGAAAATTGCGCAATTTTCCCCAACAGGGTTGTCGAGCCTAGAATTTGCATAAATCTGGGCAATAGTTAGCTGCTCTACCCAGAAATTGTACAAATCTCCTAGGAAGCCAGCCTAGCTCCCAACCAAAAATGCGCATTTTTCTCAAGTAGTTGAGCATCTTCATGCATGAGCAGTCTGGTTAACTAATTCCACCTAGGAACAAGGTAACTTAAATTGCATGCATGGCTTTCTTTTTCCCGGAATAGAAAAAGGCAACATGAAAAAGGCATCCCATGGTTCAGGGAGTTATTTTTAGCATCCAGAGGTTACATCTAGAGTTCATTTAGAAACTTTCCTCCAAGTGTCACTTTTTCCTTGATTTGTGGCAAGTTCATCATGAGCCCAAAATTATTTATTCGACACATGGGAGCTCATTCTTTCACATCGATCTTGGAGCTCTGACATCCAACAGCACATCAAAGACTCTTCAACATATTCATCTCAGTTATTCATGGGTAAGTGGCCTCAACCTGTCTTTTCCAACATTTATGTCGCTTTTTTTGTATTCAATTGTGTGAGTGTTGTTTAATTGATTTTTTTGAATGCTCACTATCGTTTACATGTATACTATCTTGTCCTAGCTCTGTTTCAGTTTTCGTTGCTATCTCACTATTGTCACATGCATGAAACTGTCTTGCACGAATGGTCATCGATTCGGGGACTCACTTCACTCACATGCATGCTAATATGTTTACTAAATATTTCATTCATGTTTGCATGCACTGTCAATCACTTATGGTTTCTCTTAGTGTTGTCGTGCATTCATTGCCATATTTTCTTTCAGTTTCCCATCGGCAAGTTGGGCCAATGATGGCCTGGACTATGCCTTCACTGAGACAACATTACACAATCTGGGTATTTCTACCCAACACTGTCCTCCATAACCATTTTGTGCATTTTTGAGGGGAAGTAATTGCTGGCCCAAAAGTTGCACAATGCAGTCCCTGAGCCTGTAGTCACTCCGAGTTAGAATTGTGCATTACGCAATCCCAGCAGCCAACATCCAATCTGTATTGTGCATTGGACAAGTCTAGCAGCTAGCCTTGCCTCCCAGACAGCCTAGACTACCTTTTGTGCAGTTCTAGAAGCTAGTCACTTAGCCTCCTAGAAGAAGTTGTGCAATCTTGCCCATCAACTTCCGAGGTATGTGTTGTTTCATTCCGTAAATTTTCTTTGGTTTTCGCTAACAGATTTCTTGCCATACATGTTTCTTGTCTCCAGATATTTCAGGTGTTCATCCATCTCTTAGCAGTGTCGGATCAATGGCTTCCAAGAGAATAGGATCACAGGACACTGATGGAAATACAGCTAGAGCAGCAGTTGAGCGAGTGTCCTCTAGTCTACTGATATTTGAAGATACAAATATGTATCTAGAGAGGGACATCAAACTGAAGTGGCAAGAGGTCAATGAAACAAATGTAGGCACTTTTGAGGAAGGCCTCGAATATTTTCAAGTGTACGTGAACATTCACAAGTCTGACTTGTACCGGATTGGAAGAAGATACCCCACGTTCCATTGTGTGGACGTGATACACTGGATCATCTCTCACATTAATCCTGAGACGATGACCTTGAATAGGTAAGTGGGACGAAGCTTGCAACCTTCTGGGGACGAGATTATGATGAGATGTATCAGATGTCAGAGCTCATGACTGTCATGAAGACTCCATTCAGCTTACCCAACATCAGTGCTAACTCCAGAGACATTCTAAAGAACTGGGTAAAGGAACTGGCTCGTTTCAGGTTGACACCCAACCAGATCTACAAGACAAAGATACTGAGGAAGGTGTACCAATACTTGGTCATATTTTCTTATCGACTATATGGCCAAGAAAGCACGGAAACCTTCCCACAAAGTTGGGTGATCGCACTGGACCAAGTGGCTAGAGAAGGAAAACCATATAATCGGTCTAGCATATTAGCTCACCAACTAAATGAACAAGTAATGGAGGCTCGACAGTCACCCGGAGGTATGCATGGAGATATTTACATGTCCTTCTACATTTTAGATGTCGTCTATGCCCGACAGGAATTCCCAAGTTTGGAGTGGGCATGGTCACCGATGGAGACTGTTGTTAACATGCATTTCAAGTTGTTGTCCAAATATATCTTAAAAGGAGTAATCACACAGTTTTCCAATCATTTTTTCACCCCAATGTACAAGATGATATTCGAACAGTATCCATCTAGCATGTATAAGGAAGAAATGGAGGCACTCATAGGCATTGTTGATTGGTATGCCTCACCGTCGAGCACCTTCATCCGAATGTTTAGCACGGAGAAGCCTTTGCATGTTCTACCGAATTTTTCCTTTGACGTACTTGTCATGGAAGAATTATCATATCACATCACGGCAAGATTGACAACTAGATTGCATCGGAAGAAGAATGCACCTTGGCCTGCTCTTCCATTACGGATTGGTTTATATGAGATTCAGAGTATCAAGCAAGCAGATGTCGAAGCAGGATTGATGAAGAAGTACCCATTCAACCTCTAAAGCTACAACCCGTATGACCCACATTGTATTGTGAAGGATCATTGCATGAGAGTTCAGTTCAATTGGATCCACAGGGCATGTCATTGGCCCGAGGAGGACCCATGGAGATATTGTTATAGTTTCTCCAGACCCAATGAATACGTCAGCTTCACTAGGAAGTGGTTAGTGAAGCAACATGAAGCAACATCATGGGGAGCACCGGCAGTAATAGTAGCAGCAGTGGCAATGGAGGTAAGCATACCAATGTGTGACAAAGGTAAGAGGAAGATTGTCGATCGCATGGAGGGGGAGAAAAGATGCAAGTTTCAGGCAAATCCACTTGTAGAAAAAGAAGTTATGGCTATATAAGCAAAGAGGCACCAGTGCAACAAGTGAATAGGCAGAGGGGTAAGAAGAGAATGGAAGAAATAGAGAAGGAGTTGCATGATCTGAGGGAACAACTCCGAAACGAGCAAGAGTTGCGCAAACAAGAGAGAGAATTGTAGCAGCAACAAATACAAAAAAGGGTGCAACATGTGCAAACAGATGAAGCAACACCCATACAAGTAGTTCATTCATCATAATAGTTGGCATTAGGAAAAAAGCATGAACAATCGCAGGGGAAAGACTTGGCTCATGAGATCGAGCAAGCACTGCAACAGTTGGATGTAGACATGGAGCACTAGGAGTTGGAACAGGACACCGACCTCATGCCTCACCAAAAATAGTTCGACTCACCCACTTCAATGCATCTAGATGATGAGCAAGCCTTGAATGACTAAGGAGGCACTGAGATCCTTGGTGATCAGCTGGAAGAATAACTGCACAACATCTCGTTTGATGAATCCCAACATAGGGTTGTGCAGCCTCACAGAGTGTCAACTCCAAAGGATCATACGTCTCCTGGGAAAGTTGAGGAATGAGTGATCGTGACTAATGTTCACAAACAACCAGTTGCCTTGGCCGATACAACCAGAGTGTATGCCAAAAACATTAACTCAAGTGTTCACTTTCTAATAGTTGAGAATGAGTGAATGGAAAAGTAACTACAAACACCCAAGCAAGGAGGAGTCTTGATGACAATGTCCATTCGAGCTGAAATAAAGAAGGAAATACTAGATGAACTATTGTCCCTTGATACAATTATGCAAGAATTGTACTCCACGTTTGGTACTGTGCACAAGGCAGTCATCCACCCCAACGGATGGCAACAATGATGTGCTAGAAGAGCACGTATCTTGATGAGCATGTATGTTGTTGTTGATGACATGAAAACATGGACGATGAAGTACAAGGGAGCCCCACTTCACTTTCCTAATATGACGAGGTCCAATGCGATCGACCTAAAAGCATGTATCCGAGGTTAGATAGAATGAAGAGCTCCCATAGTTCATCACTAGCACACAGGCTTTCCATGCATGAGCATTTAAGAGTATGGATGTTGTGGTGCACACACATGTGATCCCATCTATTGGGACTCTCACCCAAGTGACAACAAAGAAACAGGTCTAACTCGAGCTTGATTCATACTTCGACGAGTTGATGCACATTGCCACCATCCCAGACTTGCATCATGCACAACATGTACTTGGTCCAGCCACATTAAAGACAATGATGTGCATGCTTTCAGACAAGTTGGACAGAGGAGCCCGAGCAGTGTACCCAAATGCTATGGAGGCAAGAGTTAGGTTTCAGATGGATGTCACTGTGGAGCACACAAACACCATCAAGGATTACTGATCTTGGCATCAATATGTTACTATTGATCAGCATGACGATGTTTAGGAGCTGGACATCCATGGTTGTCTAAGTCAGAGTGATCTCTAGCAAGGCTTGTTCAAGGCATTTTGTTCACATGGGTACATGTGCATTGTAATGTTAAGTCATGTCAAGTGTAAGTCAAGTGTCAATAGTTGGAGGTAACAATCATAGAGTAGGTGAAGAGTCATGACAGTAGTTGGACTATCACAAAGGGGAATGTCAAGGGTCACCCCACCCTTTGCTACAAATAGTCCCTCATAACTCATTGTATAGGCCTTTGGTCAGCCAAGCCTCCAATAGCACTATCTTGGAGAGACCTTGGACAATATTGTAATGTGCCTTTGTTTCTCCACTACACCGAGCTAGTTCATCTCTTTGGAGGAGAACGAAAATGTGGTTGTAACATTCCACTATTGGGGTTAGCGAGTGTACATGGATGTATTGTATGAATGGCACTTACACTTCTTTATATAATAAGAGCCAAAATGTTTCATGCATATGTTGTATTGTGTTCCAGCTGTCTTGTTTACTCTAAATGGGATATGTATTTGTTTTCTTACGCATGTATGTATGAATCTTTTTGAAATTTGTTGATTGGTTTAACCATCACTTTGGATTTCCAGCTAACTTTCTTTTCATCTTGTGATGTATCTTCACTCGCGTGTTCCCTTCCCATCTGAGTACTATTATAGGTTGCCAACGGGCACACTCATCTCAACCTACCTATGTTAGAACCTCTCATGCACCTTCCTTGACTCACTGCAATGATCACACCCTTGCTACCAACAGAGTTATCTTACTTGCCTCTATGCGAAATCAGGGTCAAGGCATTACTATACGACCCACTGCTGGGACTCCTACACCAAACACTCTAAGATCTAATTAGGACTTCTTACTGGGGATATCCCCTCACACGTTGGTGGTTCTAGCACCGTCAACATTTCTAGTGCTAGAAAGAGGGCCAGATGACATGATGTGTCCTCTCATCTAGTTTTGAATTGTTTCTTACCTTTCATGGATTCTTGCACTCTTCTCCCCCTGTGATGTTTTTCGAATCATGAAGATGTCACCATCATGGGGGAATTCTTCGATCTCTTGTCCACTTACATGTATGATGGTGAAGGAGAAGTGGCCTAGCTTGAGTACTCACGTGACTTTCTTTCCATGCTTCATGAGGAAGATGGGTGTTCTGATGAACATGTCAACTTACTGCTTGCACACACACTCCGCAAATCTCCACGTCGATGGTTTCTCAGCCTACCAGCAAACAATGGCACTCACTTGAGCACTTCTGTGATCTCATTGAAGACACTTTCTATCATTTTGATCCAGACCATCTTCATCGAAAATTGTTATAGCAATGGAAGGCCCCACATGAATCAGTTATGGATTTTTGGCAGCGCTTCCGTGAATTGTAGTTTCAAGTTCCGAGGAGCCAAATAAAATTCTCCTATCTTTGGGACCGGTTCAAGTATTTCCTTAAGAAATCTACCCATCCCAAGAAGAATCTTGATATCAAGCCTCTCTCAATACTCTTTAGTGAGGGAGATACGCAATCTCATGTGGATGAAGTCATTGTCTTGACTGACTATCTGCCTTCCCCTCATTCAACAGCTCCACCACTGCCGAGTGATGTTGAGCATCATGCTCACACACTTGTTCATCTTTCACATCTCCCAACATCACTTCACTCAATTTTTGCGCAGATTTGGTTGTGAGTCCTTCGAGATCTCATATGCATTCTTTTCTACGACCTCGGTCTTTGCACTCGAGTGTTCCTCTAGATGATGTTGTCTTGTGTTCGTCAATTTCGGACTCTTCACTTGTTGTGAATGAGGAAAAAACTGCTGACAGAGTTGGTGTTTCACAACCAACATGCACTGCCATTCATGAAGAGTTTGAGTGGGAGCTTGATCATCAATACTCGGCGAAGGATGACTCCCTTCCATTCGAGACCCCTCTATTCTTTCCTAACATATTTGATGAACTTGCCATCCATGATTTCGCATGTGGGTCTACGTCCATGGATGCACCTATTTTTGATCACTCGCAGGACTCATTGGATGTTTGTCGATCATTCAATAATGGAGAGGATAAGTTATTCATTGAAAATCCACTTGATCTTTCATATGTTTTTTCTGGAAACAAAGAGCATGACTTTGTTTGCTTTTCATCTACCCCTCAGTTTGATTCATATGATCATGAGGATGCCTACGAAATCGTTCATCTTTCTTATCATCACGATCATGATCAATTTGTTTCCATATTTGATCACGATCAGGAATCTATCACAGTTGATCTTTTGAAGCCACCGGTCTATGATGATCTATCTGATGATGAAGTTGAAACACACAAGACTATCAAGGTGCTTCAGCCTGAGTTGATGGTTATTTCAAGTCCTCGCTCTCTTGTGGTTAGTCTCACTTACGATCATGAAACTATTCAATCACCCAAGGATCCTCATCACTCATTTGTATGCATTGAAGATCCATCTCACACATAGATCTTACTTCCTCCACTCGAACTGCACGATCCCATCGATCATGCATTGGAAAAATCTTACATTGCAAGCACTCGTTCGCGACGCAAGTTATATTTGTTTCTTTCATTCTTGCATGTCATAGTCAAGAGTGTTCTTGTGCTTGAAAGTTGTACGCAGTGTCACACATCACTATGATAAGTCCACGGACTGCTCATCATGCACATGCACTCACTTATTTCCTATGGACACTTTGAAACACGAAGTGTGGTTGTCTTCATTGTAATATCTTTCTTGCTTGCTGGTTCACATAACTAGGTTGCTCGCAGACCAAGCCTTCACCTACATGGGTCAACCAATTCTCAAGTGGATGCATTGGAAATATCACTCACATGATTAGGCTCATGCACCATTAGTGTAAGAGTAGGAATAGTGTTTTCTTTCAGTCAATTTGCTTGCATGCTTGTTTGTTTACTCACTTTGTTTGTTTGTTTGTATGCTTGCTTGTTTTCTTACTTTCTTTGCTTCCACTTTCAAATCTGCTCTTGCTTTTCTTTGTTGTTTGTTAGTTCACTTGTTTCGTTCGTATAGTTTTCTTGTTTTGTTCGTAGGTTATTTTCGCATGAAACCATGTATGACTCTTGAGACGAGCTTGGTGAAGTACAACTGGGCTTGTATAGCTATCACTAATTGGTTATTTTTCATCTTGCCTCTATATGAAGAGATTTTTACTTTTAGTCCATGATATGTCGAAGGAAAATATATATTGTTCAAAGTGAACGTTGGTGAAAACACGACACTTGCGTGCTAACTATTGTCACCCTCCCTAGTAGGTTGTTTTTGGGTTAACCCTTGTTAACTCAATCAAGTAGAGTAAGGTGAGGGGGAAAACCTTAACACGAGCGTCAAAGATAAAATAAACTACTTCTTTGCTGGAACAACCTTTTCTATTCTCAATAAGTTGGGATGCCTCTTCTACCTCTAAAATGAATAAGTGTTATGCACAATTGAAAAAAATGAAAAAATGAAAGTGTCAAAAAATTCAAAATGAAAAATGAATAAGGTGAAAGAAGAGAAATGCTTCCTGTACAAGGAGGTGATGCAAGTAACTTCATGTGGGTATTGACTAGGCTCGTTGGCAGTGAAACCATGCTTGTGTTCCTATGTAACTCTTTCGGGGTACTATCCAAGCCTGATGGCAGTGGAGCAACACCAAAGATGAAACTAAGACTCTGACGACTATATTTCTTGTGCACCAATATACCCCTCAACCCCAATCGAAATAACTATGTTTCCTTGGCTTGGAATGTGTGTCAATCGGCCAAGAGTTTGGCAGATGATACATATCACAATCAAGCTAGTGTGAAACCAAGATGAGATGAGAGCTAAACAATAGTTCTGGAGGTGTTAGACTTGCTTTTCATGAATAAGGTCCATTTAGAGAGTTGGAGTTCTACCAGTGTGTCGCTAAGTGTTGTAGCAGCTACAACCATCCTCAAATATTTTGCATTAGCCTCATTTTGGAGCCCCCCTACCAACCTTTCACAACACCTTGTCTTGTTTCTTCAAGTACACAAGCTTGAGTGTTTTGTTTGAACAAAGGTAGCCTTTCGATCACAGCTTGATGCATTCCCTTCATAGGCTAATCACTTGGACTTGGTCCAGCTGTAGTCTGAGGAGCTCCCCTAAGAAATTGCACATTTATCAAGGGCAACCAGCCTTCCGTCCAGAAATTGTGCAATCCTGTCAGCGAACCTACTAGGCTCCAGAATTACGCAATTATGCCAATCAACACTCCCAATGAAAATTGTGCAATTTTCCCCATCATGGTTGCTCAGCCCAGAATTTGCCCAAATCTAAGTAGCAATCAGCTGCTTTGCCCAAAAATTGTGTAAATATCCTAGGCAACTAGCCAAGCTCCTAGCCAGAAATGTGCATTTTTCTCAAGCAGTTGAGTAGCTTCATGCATGAGCAGTCTTGTTAACCAGTACCACCTGGGACTAAGGTAACTTAACTTGCATGCATGGCTTGGTTTTTCTTGGAATAACAAAAGGCAACATGAAAAATGCATCCCATGATTCAAGGAGATACTTTTAGCAGCCGGAGGTTACATGAAAAGCTCATTTAGAAACTTCCCTCCAAGTGTCACCTTTTCCTTGATTTGTGGCCTGCGCATCATGAGTCCAAACTTATTTATTCGATGCATCAAAGCTAATTCTTTCACATTAATCTTGGAGCTCTAACATCCAACAGCACATCCAGGACTCCTCAACACATTCGGCTCTGATATTCATGGGTAAGTGGCCTCAACTTTTCATTTCCATAATTTCTATCACATTTTGGGTATTCACTTGTGTGAGTGTTGTTTACTTGATTTCTTTGAGCACTTGTTGTCATTTACAAGTATACTAGATTTGATCGAATGGTCATCGATTCGGTGACTCACTTCACTCACATGCATGTTAATATATTTACTGAATCTTTCATTCATGTTTGCACGCACTCTCAATCACTTCTTCTTTCACTTAATGTAGCCATGCATTCACTGTCATATTTCCTTTCAATTGCCCATCGGTGAGTTAAGCCAAACATGGCCCGAACTTTACCTTCACTGAGAGAAAATCGTGCAATCTAGGAAAGGAAAGCTCTTCCTTCCTCTCCAAAAATGCACATTTCTACCCAGCAGTGTCCTCCAAAAATATTTTGTGCATTTCTGAGGGACAATGACTACTGGACTAGAAACTTGCACAATGCAGTCCCTGAGCTTGCAATCACTCCTAGCTTGAATTGCACATTGCGCAATCCTAGTAGCCAGCAGCTTGTCTGGATTGCGCACTGCACAAATCTAATACCTAGCCTTGCCTCCCAGACAACTCGAACTTCCCTTTGCACAGTTCTAGCAGCCAATCACCCAGCCTCCTAGAAGAAACTACGCAATCTTTCCCATCAGCTTCCCAGGTATGTGTTGCGTCATTCCAAGAATTTTCTTTGGTTTTCGCTAACATATTTCTTTCCATACATGCTGTTTGTCTCCAGATATTTCAAGTGTTCATTCATCTCTTAGCAGTATTGAATCAACGGCTTCCAAGAGAATAGGATCACAGGACACTGATGGAAATGTAGCTAGAGTAGCAGTTGAGCGAGTGTCCTCTAGTCTACTAATCGTTGAAGATACAAAGTTGTATCTAGATAGGGAAATCAAACTTAAGTGGAAAGGTCAATGAAACATTTGCAAGCACTTTTCCAGGTGTACATGAACATTCACAAGTCTGGCTTGTACCAGATTGCATGTAGATATCTCGCGTTCCCATGTGCGAACATGATACGCTGGGTCATCTCTAACACTGACCCTGAGATGATGACCTTGAGCAGTGTCAGTAGGATGAATCTTACGACATTCTGGGCATGTGATTATGATGAGATGTATCAGATGTCAGAGCCCGTGACTATCATGAAGACTCCATCCAGTTTACCCAACAACAGTAATAACTCTAGAGACATTTTGAAGAACTGGGTAAAAGGAGCCAGCTCGTTTCAAGTTGACACCCAAACAAATCTACAAGAAAAAGATATTGAGGAAGGTATATTAATAATTGGTCATATTTTCTTGTCGACTCTATGGCTAAGCAAGTACGGAAACCTTTCCACAAAGTTTGGTGATTGCACTGGACCAAGTGGATAGAGAAGGAAAACCATGTAATAGGTCTCGCATATTGGCTTACTAGCTGAAGGAACAAGTAACGAAGGCTCGACAGTCACGTGGAGGTATGCATGTATATATTTACATGTCCACCTACATTTTAGATGCAATCTGTTCCTGAAAGGAGTTATCAAGTTTGGAGTGGGCAGGGTCACCAACGCAGATTGTTGTCAACACGTATTTCAAGTTGTTGTTCAAATGCAGCTTCAAAGGAGTAATCACACGGTTGTCTGATCATTTCATCACCCTAGTGTACAAGATCATATTCGAATAGGATGCACACAGCATGTTAAAGGAAGCAATGGAGGCACTGATAGGCATTGTTGATTGGTATGCCTCACCGTCTGGCACCTTCATCCAAATGTTTTGCGCGGAGAAGCCTCCGCATGTTCTACCGAAGTTTTCCTTGGATGTACTTGTCATGCAGGAAGTAGCATATCACATCTCGGTAGGATTGATAGATAGACTTCATCAAAAGAAGAAGGCACCTTGGCCCGCTCTTCCATTGTGGATTTGGTTATATGAGATTCAAAGTATCAAGCAAGCAGATGTCGAAGCAGAATTGATGAAGAAGTACCCATTCGACCTCCGAAGCTACAACCCATATGACCCAGATTGTATTGTGAAGGATCACTACATGAGAGTTCAATTCAACTAGATCCACGAGACATGTCATTGAGCCGAGGAGGACCCATGGAGATATTGTTACAGTTTCTCTAGACCCAATGAACAGGTTCGCTTTATTGTGGAGTGCTTAATGAAGAAACAAGAAGCAGCATCACAGAGAGGACTAGCACCAATAGTAGCAGCAATGGTAGCGAAGGAAAGCATACCAGTGCGCGACAAAGGTAAGAAGAATATTGTTGATCGCATGGAGGAGGCAAAAAGTTGCAATTTTTGAGCAAATCCACTTGTAGAGCAAGAAGTTATGGCCATAGAGGCAAAGTGGCACCAACGTGACAAACAAATCATGTGAAGGAAAAGGGATAAGCAGAGAATGGAAGAAGCATAGAAGGAGTTGCATGAGCTGAGGGAGAAACTCTGAAAGGAACAAGAGTTGTGCAAACAATAGAGACAAGAGCAATAGCAACAGATACAGCAAGGGGTGCAACATGTGCAAACAGATGAAGCAACACCTGTACAAGTAGTTGATTCATCGAAAGAGTTGGCATCATGTGAATAGGGAAAACTATCACAGGGGCAAGACTTCACTCATGAGATAAAACAACCACTGCAATAGTTGGATGCAGACATGGAGCAGCAGGAGTTGGAATAGGACACCAACCTCATGCCTCACCACAAACAGGTCGACTCAACCACTTCAACGCATCTAGATGATGAGCAGGTCTCGAATGACCAAGGAGGCAATGAGATCCTTGGTGATCAGCTAGAAGAAGAACTGCACAACATCTCGTTCAACGAATTCCAACATAGGGTTGTGCAATCTCGCAGAGTGTTAGCTATAGAGGATCATATGTCCCCTGTGTAAGTTGAGGAACGAGTGATCGTGACTGATGTATGAAAACATCCAACTACCTTGGCCGATGCAACCAGAGTGTATTCTGAAGCCACTAGCTCAAGTGTTCACTTTCTAATAGCTAAGAATGAGTGAATGGTAAAGGAACTACGAATGGCCAAGAAAGGAGGAGACTTGGTGACAAGGTCTGCTCGAGTTAAACTAAAGAACACAATACTAGATGAACTATTGTCCCTTGACACAGTTATGCAAGCATTGTACTCCAACTTTGGTACTGTTCACAAGGTAGTCGTCCATCTCAACAGATGGCAACAGCGATGTGCTAGAAGAGAATGTATCTTAATGAACTTGCATGCTGTTGTTGATTACATGCAAACATGGATGATGAAGTACAAGGGAGCCCCACTTCACTTGCTTGAGATGATGAGGGCCAACGCAGTGGAGATGAAAGCACGAATCCGGAGTCATATCCAGAACTATGAAGACCTCCTGCAGTTCATCACTAGAATACAGGATTCCCATGCACGAGTATTCAAGATTATGAATGTTTTGGTGTGCACACATGTGATCCCATCTATTGGGACTCTCACCCAGGTGAAGATAGAGAAACAAGTCTAATTCAAGCTTGATTCATACTTCGATGAGATGATGCACATTGCCATGAGCCCAGACTTACCCATCAATGCAGACATCATGCACAAGTATGTAGTTGGTCCGACCACATTGAAGACAATGATGTACATGCTTTCAGATGAGTTGAAAAGAGGAGCCATAGTAGTGTACCCGGATGTTATGGAGGCAAGAGTCAAGTTTCAGATGGATGTAACCATGGATCACACAGACACCATCAAGGACTACCGAGCTTGGCATCAATATGTTATTGTTGATCAACATGAGGATGTTGAGGAGTTGGACTTCTATGGTTGTCTGAGTCAGAGTAATGTCTAGCATGGCTTGCTCAAGCCATTTTGTTCACATGGGTACATGTGCATTGTAATGTTAAGTCATGTCAAGTGTAAGTCAAGTGTCAATAGTTGGAGGTAACAATAATAGAGTAGGTGAAGAGTCATGAGGGTAGTTGAATTGTCACAAAAGGGAATGTTAGTATTGTAATGTGCCTTGGCTTCTCCACTACATGGAGCTAGTTCATCTCTTTGGAGGAGAAGGAAAATGTGGTTGTAACATTCCACTATTGGGGTTAGTAGGTGTAGATGGATGTATTGTATGACTGGAACTTACACTTCTTTATATAATAAGATCCAACATGTTTCATGCATATGTTGTATTGTATTCCAGCGGTCTTGTTTACTCTAAATGGGATATGTATTTTCTTTCTTACGCATGCATGTATAGACTTTTCCATATGAGTATGTATGAATCTTTCTAAAAGTGTTGATTGGTTTAACCATCACTTTGGATTTCTAGCTCACTTTCTTTCTATTTTGTGATGTATCCTCACTTGTGTGTTCCCTTCCCATCAAGCTACTATTACAGGTTGCTAAGGGGCACACTCATCTCAACCCACCTGTGTTAGAACCTCTCATGCACCTTCGTTGACTCATTATAGCGATCATACCCTTGCTACCAACAGAGTTATCTTACTTGCCTCTGTGTGAAATCATGGTCATGGCATTTCTATACAACCCATTATTGGGATTCCTACACCAAATGGTCTATGGTCTAATTGGGACTTATTACCAGGGAGATCCCCTGACATGTTGGTAGGTTGAGTACCATCAACACCTGCATAAGGAAGAAAATTTTTGAACTCTTCCCTGATGCACATGAAAGTCGGATATAGTTTCTGCAATCATATTGACAAATTGTAAGAAATTAGTGTACAAGAACCTTATTACAGTCCTTTCTTCTCAATGCCAAGCAAATGTTGTAATGAGGATTTTGTCCAACCATCCAAAATACATAGGTCTTTCTTCCTTAGTATTTTAGCTATTGCAATATGGCTAATGGAGAAAAGATTTAAATGTGTTCTTAACATTATCACTAAGAGGATACACGCTAAAGCCTGCCATAGTCATTCTAGTGCCCCATTTTCCCCCGGCTTCATACCTCTCAATACATTCTTCCCCCTCACAAGAAATTATGTTCAGTATGTCTCGAGCAAGGCATTATCTTTCAATATTCATATGATCTTTGTTATCACTTTTAAGTGTAGCATACTGAGTCTCAAACACCGATGAGTAATAGTTTAATGCTTCCATGAACTGTGGCAAGAAAGGCGTAGTATTAGTGTTAATCTCTTGTTCTACTACTATGACCACTTTATGGCTAAGATACTCCACCATCCTCAAAAGTTGGTCACGTTGGGTCTTTGTAGACACACTTTCATCGAGCATGTGATGCAGTTGGAATGCAAAGTTAAGTGCTAAAACCTTATTTGGATTTTTCTCAAGCATCCATGGTTGGACATCTCCAACCTCTTCTATAATTGATATAAATTGTAAAGAAGGGCCAATGGATTATGTATATTGTTCAAGTCGCATTCCCACAATATCCAATCCCCCAACAACATGTCCTACAGATTTAGGATCATCTACTGCAATTATGCGTAAATGTGTTGGCCCACCAAGCCTTTCTATAAGGGCCTTTAGGAGGTTTATGTACTGGCTACCCTTCCCAACTTCAAAATATAGTATATGAACCTTTTTCTCATCCTTGAAGGCTTCATAAATTGCACCATTGGCCACCGTGCACCCAAATTTGAAATATTGAGAAACTTTAAATAATATTTTCATGGTAGATAAAGTATCAATGCTTGGTGGCTCTTTACAATTTAAAATTTCGTATCATCCTTTTCCTGAAGATGTTATTTGTGCAACAAGACCCTCCACCATTTAAATTAAAATTCTTTCCATTGGGTCTCCCTGAACTGAGATTGTCTCTCTCAATTTTGCAATTATATGTGATGTTAATTCTAGTTTACCTTCAAGTATTGCAGTTGCACATTAAACTAAGAGCTTCTTGGAAGAGCTCCCTATATGAACATTATCTTCTTGGTGACTAGTTTATGCATATGCTTATTGTTGTAAAGAATTAGGTTTTGAAACAGATTATGAATCGAAGATATTTGCAACGCTGGGATAATTCATGCTACCATTAGAATAATCCTTCAAGATTGTACTCTCCATCAGAGAATTCAGAGGGGAATTCTCATACATAAGGTTTTCTATTGTGTTATCCCATTCTCTGTCAATATATGTGCTTTGAGCGGGGCTAATTATACTTGTTTTGTCAATATCACTAAAACATTCTCTCTCCAACTCTTGTAGCCATTGCCTGATGTATTATGGGTTTTCGTCAAAGATTCTACCATGTATATCTCCTCTTTGGAAATTTGATGATGGAAATTTCATGTAACAAACCTATATATATATACCAAAAATTACCCAGGGTGTATTGCACATTGATGCAATAAAAGATGTTGGTGGGTAATTTTTGGTATATATATATATGTGTGTGTGTGTGTGTGTGTGTGTGTGTGTGTGTGTGTGTGTGTCTGTGTGTGTGTGGTGTGTGTGTGTGTGTGTGTTGTGTGTGTGTTTGTGTGTGTGTGTGTGTGTGTGTGTGTGTGTGTATAGTATACCAAAAATTACCCAACCAACATATTTTATTTCATAGGTGCAAAGTACACCCTGAATGGGAAATGCTCAGAATGAAATGGACCTAAACTCAAAATGACAATGCCATGATGTTTTAAATGAAGAAGGGTATCATTCATGTACCTGTAAGAAGACTATAAATTTCAAATTCATGCAATTATTTCTCAATAGGTTGACAGAACATCTATTTTCTTCACTTACCTAAACTATTGTGAATACAATACGTATCTTAAAACAACATATTGTTGCATTTACAACCTAGTGCTCACTTAATACTTGATGTATGACTCTATGGGCATGATGTGAATGCTATAAAAACAGAATGAATGTTGTATGTACAACACAAGATTCACTTAGCAATTGATGTATGGATTTATGGCCACAATGTAATTATACAACCTATGGTTAATTAATAATCTGCTCAATATTTAAGGCTATGTTGTCTCATAAATATAACCTTTACCATCTCACTACCTCCATCTTCAACATGTGAAGACAAATTTACTCTGCCATATTGCAATATTATTGTGACATGAGTGGTTCACAAAGAAAAGATAAATAACTTGTCTGATCATAATGAATATTCTCACCCTTACATTTACTATCTTAGATTGATGACTGATCAAAGTTGACTTGGCCTTTACATTGTTAATTGCTGGTGCTCCCAGAATTCCATTGAGGATGATCACTTGTGAACATTGGTAAAGTTAATGTGTTTTAACCTTGACTATGTCAAGTTGTTGTATCACTTACACTAGGTATGAAAAATATATTATGTATCATTAGTCCATCATACACGTGCATATCTAACTCTGAGTTTTAATGGCACAAAAATCTTCTTCTTACTGCTTGTCCAAAGTTACACTGTTGAATAGACTCTTTAGACATTTAAGAGCTTATATTTCTTCAAATCTATAAAAATTCTCTAAAACATATAAAACCGACCTACCTTGATGTTTGTTAAAGAGATTATGAAAATTTATAAAGGATCATTGCAAGGAAATTGAGTTGTTGTTGTGTCTCTCCAAGAGACAATTCAATCTTGTGGTTTCTCCTCAAGGTACGTCCTTTCAGGCGATGTGTTTTTTCCGAAGAGTTTGGTCAATCTTTCGTTCATTAGGACCCCTTATTGTGGGATCAAATATTTGCTTAAGTTTTCTTTTTTGTGACGTACTTAGGGTGTTTGTAATATAAGTCAAATCCATGTTATAAATGTTTTTTGATATCAATTTTGGAAATTGAAAAATAAATAAAAAAGGTTCACCACATGCAGAGTGTTGAAAGCACCACTATTACGATCCATTCAATCCACAACAAATTTGGTATGTGGATCTGCCAGAGTAAAGCCTACACAAGCCACAAAGTCCTACATACATTAATAGTTGCAACCTTTATTCTTGTGTAGCACTCAAGTTAGTATCCTTGGTGTTATATTCTACGTGTTTCATGTTCATTACAAATTCATAATCCAATCCTAAGTATACTATGCACAAATGGTACAAACATTGGAAACTCAAGGGCTATATTTAATCCTAATCATCTCAATTTCAAGTCCCATGGAGCCATTATTTTGTTTGTAAGTTTAGTAGCTATGGTAGAACCATGCCATGATGATGGCGCCATTCTAATTAGTCAACCAACAATTAGAATCAATTTTTACAGGTCTTGTGTGGCAACAGTTTAGAAGAACATAACTATGACTTCCTTAAGGCTTATGACACAAAGTGAAATTAAAGGAACAAATCATATTATCCACTCATTTGCTAGAGCAACAATATTGGGTTATGAGACCACAAATGCCACCAAAATGGCATGCACCATCCGCAGGTCCACTATCTATGCATGAGATACCCTATCATACCACA
Organism: Pinus taeda; assembly: GCA_000404065.3. Classification (NCBI taxonomy): domain Eukaryota; kingdom Viridiplantae; phylum Streptophyta; class Pinopsida; order Pinales; family Pinaceae; genus Pinus; species Pinus taeda. Next base: position 320,896 of record APFE030759129.1, on the reverse strand, counting down.
ACTCCCCTTTTCTGGCAACTGGACATCCCTATTTGGTTTAAACGTCATGTAGACTATCTAGTAAAATTCCTGCTAAAGTAAAATAAACATGAGCTAGGTTGTAAAACAAAAAATGACAATTAGGGATGCCATTAACAACACTAGTTATCATGTTTGAGAATATTTCATTTCATCATGGCTAGAACTTAATGCAACAACAATAGTTCCACAAGTAAAAAACCACGAGTAATGTGGGTACAATGTAGGTACTCTACACAATATCTTTAGAATTACAGATCATCATTGTATTACCTAGAACCTAAAATGTGGGTCTAGCTTGTCAGATAAAACATTTATTAGCTAGTGGAATTAGATGAGATGGGTGTGCCTAAATATAGTTTTATGTTAGGAGTTCAAGGTAATCGATATTTTTTTTATTGGTATCTTGTATAGGGTTTTCTGGCATGTTGCAACTTGCTTCTTGAAGCCTTATAGGGATAGAATGAGATCTTGTTTGGGGATATACAATCCGAACTAAGAAAAATGATTGAGTTTTGTAATTTCTTACAAGTGTGTTTGGCCAAGTACCATGTGAGCACACTACTTAGAATTGCCCAAGTTATTCTCTTGAAAAATAGAATATTAATTCAAAAATTACATTGTCTCTTATTGAACAAAACCCTAGTTCTGTAGATTGTCAAACAATACTCTTTTAGCAAGAGGAATCATATGAAAGTAGTTTCTCTAGCTATAGTTTGATGTTATTAGCCCATTACAATCGAGGATTTTTCAACTGGATTTTAATTTGAAGCTTTATGGTGAGTTGCAACTCCCTTCCTGTTAATTTTAGATAACAATGGTATGTTCTATGCTTTAGAGCAATTTACTTCAATTTTTCTTATTAGCCCAATATCAATTGCCAAGTTTTAAATCATATACAAATTAATAGTAAATGCCAATAGAACATAAATAATAAGTAGAAGACAAATCAAGACAAGAGGACACAATATTTGGCGGATGCCAGAAAAAACCCCAATGTGGGGAAAACCATTTGATCAAATCTTCTTATTATTCTTCAAAAGTTTAGTAGAGAGAAAGAGTACATCATACAAAATTTACTTGTTGAATCATTGTCAAAATAGTCCAGCCAAACAATAGTCAACATGATGCCCTAATCAAAACGTCGACACTGGTCAAAGCAACAGAAAATCTCCTCCAAATGAGCTCGGTCAAACCTAGTCAACTCGACCTTTGAGGACAGTCATAATCAACCCAAAACAATCCTAAAATTCTCAGTAAAAAATGGTCAACGTAGAGTCAATGCTACAGTCAAAGGTCTTGTGGTCAACAAATTTCAACCTGCTCCAAATTCCTCGGTTTTCATACCAGGAGATGCAGCCCCAAAAGATCGAATTATCTGTCTGAAAATCAAAGTCAAAGGAAGTGATTTGACCCTCGGTCAATGTTGATCAATGTCCCTACAAATAGCCCAAAACAATCCTATGATTTTTGCCTGTAATTTCATTCAACCCATGTCAATGTGAGAAGAAGAAGAGCTACTCCTTTTGTTGTACAAACCAATGAGGAGAGGAGAGAGAAATATGTGTTGAGTGATGGTCTCCAAATGAGGAAAAGGTATCTCCTATTTATACACAGCATTGAGGGTGAAGATACACATCTGTTGGGCTCCATGAGCCTACATTTGACTAAAGCTGACCTTAAAAATTTGTTCATAGAAGAAATAAATTCATAATTCCATTTTATCTTGTCATAATGAGATGATATTTAGATCAATATTGCACTTCTCGGAAAGAGGAATCCAATAAAAATATCATCTCTATCATATGAGTTTTCCTAGGTGGATTTTTCCCTAGTTACCAATTTTAACACTCCCTCTCAACTAAGGAAAATCCACGGGCCAAATCATCTATCAATATGTACCATATTTGTCATCCCTTCTCTTCTCTGTTGAACCATGAAGAAATAATGAAGAAGAAATGATCAAGAGTGAGTCACAAGACCTTTCTACTCTCCATTGACCCAAAGTCAGTGTCAATTGACCCCAGATCAATGTCAGACATCCAAGCATATGGAATACTGTAGTACACAATGCATCCATTAGTAGTGATATGGTCCCTATCCTCATTTTCCAACTCATTGGCTAGATGAGAGATACTTTCCATGAGTCCCAGACTGCATGGGTAGGTTGTATCAGCAAGAGAAGGTGAACCACTCATCCTACTCATATGCCATAGGAGAAGGTAAACCACTCATCCAATGCATATATCAACCATCATGGGGTATCCTAGGGGAAGGTGAACCACTCACCCTATACACAGCGCACCATTAGGGGAAGGTCAACCAATCACCCTATGGTTAGTCATAGCTTCAAGAAGTACCCCAAGCCCCCCAAAGCTACCAAAGGTTAAGAATTTTACCTTCCCCATGGGCTTGGTAAGAATATTTGTGACTTATTCATCAATCCCAATATGATGGAGCCTTATTTCTCCTTGTTGTACCATATATTGGATAATGTGGTACAGATATCAATATGCTTGGAGCGGTCATGAAACATGAGATTCCAAGAAGGATGAATCCAACTTTGGTTGTTGTAGTAGATCATAATGGTATCGATCACATGATGAAACAACTCATTAAAGAGCTTCCTCAACCAAACAACTTGACAAGAGGCCATACTAGCAGTAATGTATTTGACCTCGACGGTGCTCAGAGAAACTAATTTCTCCTTCCTACTCATCCATGATATCGAATCTGAACCTAGTGAGAAGCAACATATTGATGTGCTCTTGTGATCCACCACACTGCTAACCCATTCAACATCAGAATAACCATCAAGCCTCAAATTCCTGGCAATGTCTCTCAATCCATACGTGATTGTGCCCCGAAGATATCCAAGGAGATTCTTGGGAGTAATCCAATGTATCATATGAGGCTCGACCACAAAATGACTCAATGTATTCATTGCAAATCATATGTCCAGATGAGATCTCAACAAGAACATCAAGGCCACACCTTCCTTTTGAGAGAAACCTCAAGCAAGAAACCTAGCCTTCAACTTTTCAACACTTCCATAAGCTCCATGCTTGATCTTGTAGAGCCATTTTGAGGTGATAAAAAAATTGTCCTTCTGCCTAGGAACCACATCCTAGACATCATTCTTCATAATCAACTCATATTCTTCATTCATAGTGATGAGAACTAGTATTGCAGCAAGGATGCTACAACTCCTGGGGCTACCCAGTTTACTTCATCAACCCAGGGTTCGTACAAACTTGGAGGTGACAGTGTTGTATACAGAAATAGATGTAATTGGTCTACTCTTTTTCACTGCTCAGCTAGGGGGATAGACCACTAGGGTTTCTCAAACCAGCCTTTTGTTGACTAGAAGAAGTTTGATCACCAACTTGGAAAGGGGAAATTTACCCTAATTGGAAGAAAATGAATGTTGTCTATTGCATGAAGGAAAGACTAAAAGAGATGCTTGCAAGATAACATGAAATCCTTTATCTACTTGCTAACATACTTTTCTTGCAAAAGAACCCTACCTTAACACATGTGAGGTTTTAACTAATCTAAGCATGAAATATAATCTAGAGAGTACTTACTGTTGTGTGCATGAATAAATATAAAAGAACTTTTTTCATTTTTATCTTTTTTCTTGAAAAATGTAAATGCTAATCTTGCTTGGTTCTTTGGCAAGGGAGGCAGGTGCGGAGGAAAAGGAGTAAAATGGTTCATATGGCTTCAAGGACAAGTATAGGCCTCATCCTAGCTTTTAGGGATGATTTCTCTCAATTCAGGCTCAAAACAGGCTACTATAAGTTTTCCTATAGGATATCTACCAGAAGTACTACTTCACCTACAAGATCCCATGTTTTACTACAAGAACAGGCCAAAAGCTTAGGGAATGGTCTAGAAGGTGGGATGGAGCTTGGAAAAGGTGAATAAGGAGGAAATAATGGATGGGAGTGGTAGGAACTTACTTAAAACTCAAACCAAAGCTTTAAGATGGTTTGATGCTTAATGGAGATGGAAAGTTTTCCTCATAAGAAAAAATTTGAATTGGGACCTTAGTGACTTTTGGCAATCATGTGTGGATATGACTTGGCTGAGGCTGATGAGATGAGGTCTCCCTACAATTTAGAAACTCCTGCAACAACACACATCATTCTTGGCATTCATACATAAATTCATCAAAAACAAGAAGGGTTTATTCAAAATAAAAGAAAACAAAGTTGTCACCATTTACTTGCTAAGTTCATGCATGGAAGTGCTTTAAACCAACATGAAAGAAAGATGATATCAATGAAAACCCTAAGAGTTTAGAAAATACCAATTTTAACTTATCCTATGAAACTGAAATATAATGATCTAATTAGCAAGAAAACCCTAGAATATACAAAAAGCAAGAATTCTATCTTTTTTGGTTGTATGAGAAGTGTTCCTCAAACCATGATCCCTGAAAGGGAGAAATGAGGTGAAAACCACTTGCAGTAAGCCCCTTTTCAATATCTTCTTATCACTACAATGCTACTATTAGAACTATCCACAAATGGAAGCAAATTAATTAAACCTACCAATACTTGCAAATCAGCAACACCACAATCAATTTAGCACTAACTATGAATATAACCTAAGCATACATATACAACAAGAGGAACCTATGCTGCTAGGATTGGGCCCTAAACCAAGAGCTTCAGTACTCTGAGTCAAATCAGTGTTGGATCAAGGGAATGTTGCTCATTTTCATTAAAAAATCATAAATACATAAGAGTGCTTGGTTACAATCCTTCAACTCGAAAACTACTTAGCTATCTTGAACAATAAATATGAATCCTAATGAGGCTCTAGGTCTCTTTATTTATACAACTAAAGCTACCAATAAATTCCTTAAATTTAGGGAGGTTTGTCTCCAAACTCGAGATCAACTGGTCTTCAACTGTCACTCGCTTGGCTGCCAATGAACTTCATGACTCGATTGCTTGCAACTCTGAGCTGATGAGATTTTATTGAGGAAGCTTCGAGTGAGTGAGGAGTTAAGGAGGGAGATCTTGTCTCCTAGAATCCCTCTTGCTCATCTCCATTCCAATTCCTACACTTTAATTAGCCAAAATTTGCTCCAAAACCTGCAATCAATGCACATTAGACCACTAGACATGGCATCTCATATTTACTCTCCTCATTAAGAAAAGCATAATTAAAACATATAAAGAATGATGAGAAAAGTTTGTTTTAGTAAGATGGAGGTGCATTAAGGTTACTATAATTTACCCATTGATGAGCCTCATCATCACCCCCTACTGAGAATGTTTCTCATCCTTTGAGAAACTCAATCTATGTCCATGTCTTTCATTTCTTTGGTGGCCTCCCTAACATTCCAAGCTTCTATTGTAGTCTCCTCCTCTTGTGGATAAAGCCCTTCATTCCTATCTATTTCTTCCCATGTCTTTCTTTCTTCTTCTTCCTTTCTCCCCTCTAACATACCTAAAAGAGATGTTCAGTTGAGTTTCAATCCAATCCAGTTGACTTTGAGTCTATGTAATGTTTGTTTATACATTGGTACTCTCTCTAGTGCATCCCTCATTCTATCAAGAGAATGATATTCTTTGATATTTAGGTTGTAGGGTAAGGTGTTCCATCTCCTTTCATATGCTTGTTGGCTCTCATCTCCTAGCAATATTAGCATGTCTTCAAAATGAGTGACTACTTGTTCTTGTATAGCAAGGTATTGTGGTGCAAGCTTGGGATCATTTGTAATTAGGTTGTGAGTGCTAACAATAGCCATTGGGTTAGATTGTTGTGCTCTGATGAAAAGGGGTTTTGCTTCTTCTCTTTCCAATACCCTTTTCATTTCTATAGCTCTAGCTTCCTCATGGCTCATCCAAGATGCCAAAGCCACTAATTGTGAGTCCCCTAGCTTTAGATTGGGGTCCCACACATTTAAATCTATCAGAGCTAAATTGTGTTGGTAGAACTTAGATATCTTTACTCTATCATCCAAGGTGCTTTGATCATAGAGGTCAATGAATTGCATGTAGTCTTTGAAAGGCATAGTTCCTATCTGTGCTAGGGTTTTTATCTAAAATTTCAGCCATTTTTCTTTGGTTTATAAGGCATATGACGTTGTTGTCATCCTACATTGAATTTCCTCCATCGATAAACTTGTCATAGTTGCCAATTGGCCTTCCTTTCACTGTGGTTTCTTTCTTAGCCATGTATTCTCAGCCTCTAATTGACATTTCATCATTATTTCCCTGTCTCTTATGCTACTAAATTCTCTTCCCATTTCTTGCAGCTTCTCTTCCATGTGGCCTATATCCTCCACCCCTTTTGATTTAGAGATTTACATCCACCAATGTGTCCTTGCTCTCTCTTTTTCAAGTTCAAAGAATAGAGTAATGGAAAAACTTTGAGGTATCACCCTACCTCCTTGAATGAATCTGTAGTAAGAGCTGAGTTTTGGTTGTGGGCTAGGCTCCTTCAGCTCTTGGGCCTCTTCCTCTATTTGTTTCTGAGTAATTTATTCCTCTTTTGCTTCCCTTTTCTCTTGTATCCTTTCTTGATCTTTTTTCTATGTTTCCTATAGCTGTGATAAGGTTTCCTATAGGAATGTTTCTGCTTCCTATAGGTTTAACTGTGTTTCTTGTAGGAGACCTTTCCCTTTTGTTGAGGCTGACCAGGTAACAAGTCTCTTAACATAGGTGATTGGTGACTTAGGATAAGCTTGTTTGGATGTTTCTTTTCCTTCCTTCTTCCCTAGAGGGACTACTTTCTCTTGTTGTTTTGGTGAGTCCTCTATGACAATTAGAGTTTTGGTAGGATTTTGAGGTCTCCCTTGTTTAATCTAGGTGCTCTTCCTTGTCCTAAAGTAAAGTGGAGTTTGCCTCTATCTCTTTCCCTTTGATTTAACAGGTGTATGTAGGGCAATTAGAGTAGCTGATGCCTCCTTCTCTGTAGGCTCTCGAGACACCCTTGGGGATTCTTCTTCTTCCCTGCTCTATTTTTCAAAAAAAATTTCATCCTCCTGTACTCCATCCTCTTTTTCATCCTCTCTTTCATATTCGTCTTCATCCTCTTTCTCTTCTTCTTTCTCATTCTCTATTTCTTCCTCTTTTTCATCCTCCTTTTCTTCTTCTTTCTCATCCTCTTTTTCTTCCTCCTTTTCATCCTCTGTTTCTTCCTCTTTTTCATCCTCATTTTCTCCTTCTCCCCCACTAGAAGTAGGGCTTTTTTCATACTCAATGGCTTGAATTTCTCCTTCTTCCTGCATGTCTGCAAACATTGACCATGCAATAGGGATTCTTAAATTGTGTAGAGCATCTTCAAGGGTGAGTTTGATCAACCCATGATGTGCTAGCTGCTGATTTTTTCCTTCTTTTACCTTGATCCTCATGTCTATTATTGATTGTAATAGAAGCTAAGGTACCCTAAGCCTTTTATGAGGAGGTGTCTCCTCTCCAAATCTTAGCTCATGGAGGAGTCTAAAGTGGTACCCATACACTACACTATATCTACCTTCACAAGAAATATACTTGATTATGTGGTAACTTGCCTCATTCCAGGGATATGGAATGCTTTCCCTTCTAAACCCATTTTTTTCCTCAATTGGTTCTTCTCATTCCAAGAAAAAACCTTTCTTTGAAAGACTGACGTTAGTCTCGTCCTCTTTTCTCCATTGCAACCCTAGGGGGAGTGTAGTTATCCTACTAATACTCTTAGGGGTAATTTATACTAAGAAACTCTTCACTACAGCAGTGGAACTGGCTCTAATGAGAGGTATGAGTGACATTACAAATTATCTAGCCACATCATCATAGTATCTACTCAGTGGCCCAAAGAACCCCATCCATTGATGCCTGGTAAAGATTTCTACCACAAGAGGATGCTGATGTATTCTTGTTATGTTGGTGGGCTCCCTTTTGTTGAAACTTCCTGTCATATTTTCTTGTAATTCTTGTCAGAGTGAGGTTTGGGTGGGTATAGTTTAAGAACTTTGGTAGGTGATGAGGTTTCATAGTTTATTCTTCATTAACCCTCATAGAATTATTTCTACCTTTATGCGTACTAGAAATACTCAAAGGAAAGGAGAACTTCTTCTTTTTAAATTAGAAACGCAGAAGGTATGGAACCTACCTCCCTTTTCTATGCTCTAGTGATGAGAACTCTTGAATTGATTTCTTTCGGTGTCCACCTACAACTCTATGTGGTAATTCTCCCTCTATCATGTATCTCTCATGTAGTTTCTTGTAGGTTCTCTTGTTCACCGTAAGTGCTCACTGTTTCATGTAGGATGTCACTGAAAGGATTTCGAGAGTAACTTTTTCTTTCAATGACTCCTCAAAGTTTCCTCGCTAATGCTACTGATGAATTCCTGCTCTGATAACAGCTTTTTGTACACCTTTAAGATGTACCCATTGACAAGCAAAGGGATACCTTCGACATCGATGACTCTTATCTAAACAATGCCATTTTCATGGCACTTTTCTATCACTATGGTCCCAATCATTTGGTCATTAACTTACCTTTGAAATATTTGTAACAAGAGTCATACATCAAGGCCCATTCACCTTCTTGAAATAGTTTGTCCTTGATATTTTTGTCATGCCAGATTTTCCTTTGTACTTGAGTCACTTCTCTGTGCGGGGGGGCCTGCATCCTAAATTGATCTAACCCATTCAATTGGAGAAATATTTCTTGTTGTGACCTTCTGACATCTAGATCTAGTTGTGCTGCCATCCTTAAGGTGTTGTATTCAAATTCAATGGACAACAAGGCTTTCTTCCCATAGGCCAACTCATAAGGAGTGAAGCCAGTGGTGGTTTTCCAAGTAGTATTGTAGGCCCAGATGGTCTCCACTAATCTGTCTTCCCAATCCTTTCTGCTGCTTCTAATCACCTTGGTCAAAATGCCTTCCAATGCCTGGTTGGTTACTTCCACTTGCCCATTAGCCTGTGGGTGGTAAGGAGCGTACTTTATGTGCTTGACCTTATGTTGGCTTAACATATTTTCAATCATGTGAGATGTAAATTGACTTCCTTGATCAGTGACCAACTCTTGAGGGTATCAAAACTTATAAAACACATTCTTCCTCAAGAATTCAACCACCTTTTCATATGTTCCTACCTTGATAGCTTGGGATTCAACTCGTTTTGTTAAGTAATCAATGCACACAATGATGTACTTCTTTTGTCTAGATGGAGTTTCAATGGGCCAGATGAAATCCATACCCCACTTGTCAAATGGCTCAAAAGTCACTTGAGATTGTAGGGGAATTTCATCCCTGGGGGTAGGCTTCCTCATCCTTTGGCACCGATCACACTGGTTGGTATACCTTTCTACATCTTGGTTGTGAGTGGGCCAGTAATAACCATATTATAGTACCTTGAATGTTGTTGTTTTTACTACAAAGTAAACTCCACAAGGCCCATCATGACAAGCCAGAAGGATGTCAAAAAATTCCTCCTCTGTGACACATGTTCTCAGAATTTGATTTGGACCTAGCTTGAAGAGATTGCCCCCAATCCCAGCGAATGTGGTGCTTCTTCTTATGATTTTGCTCTTTTCTTGGAGGAAAAATTTGGAGGGAACTGTGCAATACCAAGTAGTTTTCTATGTTAGCAAACCATGGAGAGAGAACTAAAATGGTGAATAAATGTTCATCTGGTAGCTTATCATAAACCATTCCTTCCTCTCCTGCATGGAAATTCAATCTGGATAAAAAAATCTGCAACTACATTCTATTTTTTAGGCTCATTAATAATAGTTAGATCAAATTGTTGTAATTAAAGTAACCATCTAATAATATGAGCATTTACATTAGGTTTGTTCATCAAATATTTAATTGCAACATGGTTGGTATGTACAAATGTCTGGTAACCAGTAATGTAGTGTCTAAATTTATTCAATGAATGGACAACAACTAGGAGCTCTTTTTCAGTAATTGTGTAGTTTAACTCGTCTTTCGACAGATTCTTGTTGATGAAGTAAATGGCATAAGGTAGCTTGTCATCTATCTATCCTAGAGATGCTCCTGTAGCTTTTTGAGAGACATCGTCATGAATGTGAAAGGGAAGAGCCTAACTTGGGCCTTAGCAAATAGGTGTAGTAGTAAGCTTGTCATTTAGGGCTTCGAGGGCTTCTTGGAAGATTTTTTACTATAAACATTTGGGGTCTTTGGCCAATAAACCAAGTACGGGAGAAGCTAACTTGCTAAAATATTTTATAAATCCCCTATAATATTTGTCTAACCCTAAGAAAATTTTGACATCCCTCTACTTCTATCAAGTAGGGACACTTTTGATGATGGCTATCCTATTTGAGTCTAGTTGCATTCCTTCCTAGGATATTAAGTGACCTAGAACAGTCCCTGTAGTCATCAAGAATTCACATTTTTCAGGACTAAGGGATAATTTCATTTCAATACATTTGTGAAACACCTTTCCTAGGTTAGAGAGATCCTCCTAGAAATCACATATAAATTTATAATGCATCATGGACTAGCTCTGCAAAGATACTTAGGACTGCTCTCTAGAAAGTGGTAGGAGAATTGCTTAGACCAAAAGGAAGGGCCCTATAAGAAAAAGTACCCCAAGGACAAGTGAAGGTTGTTTTATCGTGGTCCTCTTGACTAATCTGGATTTGATTGTATCCAATGAATCCATCCAGGAAAGAGAAGTACTTCTTTCCTGTCATACCATCTAACACTTGGTCAATAAAAGGTAGAGGACAATGGTCCTTCTTTGTGGCTTTGTTTATCTCTCGGTAATCCACGCAGATCCTCCACTTTCCATTTTTCTTTGGAACCAGCACCAGAGGAGACACCCACTCATTGTCCCTGATAGGGTAAATGAATCCTACATCCAACAACTTCTACAGTTCTTCTTTGACTATATCCTTAAGGGTTGGATTCATTCTCCTTTAGGGTTGGCGAACTGGCATGCAACCTTCCTTGATGTAAATGTGGTGAGTACACACCAAAGGATGCACTTCCTTCATTTCTTTGTAATTCCAAGCAAAGGCATCCAAATGCTCTCTTAGCATGTACATAACTCTTCTTCTTGGTGTACACAAAGAGAGGGGTTTATTTTCAATGCTCTTTCAGGGCCGAATTCTATTGTCTTGACATGAGTAGGGTTTGAGTTAGTTGAGCATAGATCAATCTAATGGTTTTCCTTGGCTTCCTTCACTACTTCCTCTAGAATCATGGTGTTGGGAGTTTGATTTTAGAGGATATGTTCAATCAAATCATCTTAATCAGGTTGTCCCCATCATATGGAAGTTTCTAGGGTATAGATTTGGGAGGAGTAGAATTCATCTTCTTCCTCCTCTTCTAGCCATAAAGGTAAGTCATGTTCTAGGGATGGCTGAGCAAGACAGTAGGGGACCAATTGATTGGACAGATGCACATTCTTGATAGTCATATTTCTAGCCCTGCAACTTATGTAGGAATTAGTAATGGCTAACCAAGGCCTCCCAAGAATGAGAGGATAACCATTGAATTTGGTCTTAGGTCGAAGAAATAAGAATTCAACAAGGTATTCCAAAGAATCAATGGAGACCATCACATCCTCAACAATCTCCTCAAGGGCTACTATGGATCAGTCTGGAAGCTACAAGGTTGTCATGGTCTTCCTTAATGATCCCTAGAGATTCATCTTGAGCATAGTTTCCTTGGTCATCATATTGATGGCAGCCCCAAGATCAATCAAGGTATGGGGAAAAGTGGTGTCGTTGATGTGTACATCTACTACAGGACTCCCGAGATCTAAATACTTTTGGGAAAGTACCCACCCCAGCATTAAGTTGAACAACTTTCCACTGACATTAATGTTAGGGGTGTCTCTCTTTCTCCTCCCTAGTTTTTGAAACACTTCTCTTTGATCAACTTGTAGTAAATTGGAACATCTTTGATAGATTAGAGAAGCAGTATTTTGATACACATATTTTTCAACTCACCCAGAAGTTCAGTCTCTTCTGGGGTGTGTTGGACTACATGGGTTAACTTTTCAGGAAAGGGGGATGGATTCATTCTAGGCACACTTTTCTCTCTTTCCTCCTCACTCTCCCTAGGTGGAGATGGAGATTGGTTATCCAGGAGCACTCTCCTAGACCTAAGGTTAATTTCATGAATTTCCACAACATAGGCAAGGTAGGATGTTTCTCCACTATAGACCTATTGTCCCTATGTGTTGTTCGGGTTTGGGTTTGGTTGGGCTGGCATCTAAGGTTGTTTAGGTGGAGCACCGTGTAGGATCTGTGGTTGACATGGAGGTGAAGGCAATAAATTTGGAGCTTGGTTGTATGGGGGCCTCCATGCCTAGGGTGATGCATTCCACTAAGGTTGTGGAGGGGTATATGGCTGAAATGTTTGGTTGGCTGATTAGGAATGGTATTGAGGTGCAAAAGACTAGGGAGAATGTGTAGACCAGTGATCCAGGTGGCTCTAGAGAGACACACAGGACAAAGAGGGTTGATGAATGCTTGAAAATTAAAGTGCTCAGAATGACTTCAACCTAAGACTGGAGCATAGATCTCGTCATCCTGATCATGGAGGTGCAAACAGTTTGTCAATCCGAGTCTGTATGCGAAAGTTAGAAGCAGTCAAAGTTGAGTTGACTTTTTGATGACTGGGCAGCTTAAGGAGGCCACAATTTGGACCAAACCCAGCCACCGGATTCCGACCAACTCCGATCAAATTCTGGGCGAATTTTTTAGGTCATTAATTTGACTCCTATGATCAAAAATCAAATTTCAAAAAAGGTGCA
>APFE030759129.1:280403-306710 GCA_000404065.3 Pinus taeda | reverse complement strand
TATCCAATTCTGCAGTATGCCCAAGAGAGAGGACAACACAGATTTTGAGATAGAGGAGACAGAGCCTTGGCTTGCAAATCGAGGCGAATTAATTTTTTTTTAATGCAGGAACCATGAATTTTGTAGGAGGGCCAAATTTTCACTTTGTCAAAATTCGACAAATTTTATATGGATTCAACACCTCTCCTTGCCACAAATGCAATGGTGTTGTCCGTGTATCCATTAGAGTTCTGCATTTTTCGGTCATTTTCAGAATGCACGTAGAACCATGATTGCTACAAAAATAGGGAGTGGAACCATGAGCCTTGAAATTTTCCCGAGGTAAAATTTTTCCATGTCAGAATATAGTCAAGTTTATACTTGTTTTTCATGGTTTTCCGTAGGATCGCAATGGCGAGATCAAATTTGCCATCTGAGTTTCATTTCTAGTCCACCCATGGAACAGAATCTTTGAGGAATCCCGAGGGAATCTAAAAGATTCCTTGAGCCCAAGATTTCTCAACTTTTCAGAATTCAAATTTTGGACAGTCGATTTTACACTACTTGATGCCACAAATCTGATGGTGCATTCATATTTTTCATTCTCTCATTTCATTTTCTAGCCACTTTTCTAAGTGCCAGTGTAGATGTCCACATTAATGTGCAAGCAATCATTTTCATGTGATTGATGTTGTGAGATTGATGGCCCGAATAGCTTTAACACTTTGACATCTACTTCTTCAGATGGCCCTTGGTTGTGAGGTATATGATGTGTCCATGTACTTCTTGTTCATGCATTTTGCTGCACATATCCCTTTTAATGTTTGATGTAGGATTATGTTTCTTACATGTTTTTATGATTCCTTGTTTGATTTGATGCAGAATCTTCTACGTCATGTACTTGCTATCATAATTCGTCATGTTATGTGTTGAGATCCCTTTGTTGTATGCTGTTGGGATACTCTTTTTTTCGTCATGCATGTTTTTGCATTGAGATCCCTTTTATGCCATGTTGGCGGGATGTTCATCATGCATGTTTTTGTGTCATACAGATAGGAGTCTTTTGATTGAGAGTTCTTGTAGTGGAACATCTCTTAGAGCCAATCCTGCATGAGGGCATTTTCCTTGTATGATCGCGACATCATCTCTTGTGTACATCATCATTATTGGCAGCGCTTAATACAGCATCCTACACCATCTTGACACCGAGGCCCAGAGACGTAGTCCCTCCTAGACGAAATCAGTTGTCAACGCTTATGCTTTTATGTGTTGATGATTGATATGTTCCTCTTCTTTACAACATGCACATGTATTCCTTTATCTTCTTTTAAAAATTCAATTTAACACATCACGAAAGTAAAAGGTCTTGGAAGGGCCCTTCATCACACCCAGACCAAGATCAAGTGGTATCAGAATGGTCTTTGTGTTGATGTGAATTGCATCATGAACAATGGAACATGCAGCAATAGAGGATGAAAGAGCGATGTACGAGACCATGCTCAACATTTCCAAAAGAGTGGAAAACATGTATGAAACTCTGCAAAAAGAGACAGAGGAAAAGGAGTGATTGCATCTTCAGTTACAAGCCACAAAAGAGGCCATGGAAGAACTGAAGCAAAACAAAAATAATCTTCAAACAGAGAATGTTGAATTGAAAATGTGCCTACATGAAGAGAAAGAGGAAAAACAAAGATTTCTATGACAGCTGCAAGCAAAGGACGAGGCCTTGGAAAAGCTACAGCATGATCCATGCAAGGTAAAAAGTGGTTCTCCATCTTCATGTATGTTTCCTAATGATAATTTCGTTGTTTTTGAAAATCATACCACGGGAATTGGCTCCAAACTATTGAAGAAAATGGGGTATGAAGGAAAAGGCTTGGGTGTTAATGGCCAAGGCATTGTCAACCCCATCAAAGTAGAGGAATTACCATGTCGAACAGGGCTTGGGTATATCAGAAAGGAAGTTGGGGAATACACCATGACAGTTAGTAAACCACCAACAATGGATGATGAGAAACCCTCATTGGTTCTTTCCAAATCGAAAGAGGATGTAAAAGATGTTGATTTCCTTTCGGTTTCATATTCACATAGTATGAGTTCTATTGGAGATTTGGAGATCCCAATTACAAGGAAAAACATGAGGCTCCTTACAAGGATGAGGCACGAGGATGAGGAAGAACTTGGTGCTAATAACCAAGGCATAACTCAGCCTTTGGAATTGTGCACAAACATTGATTTGCAAGCTCGAGATACACTAAAGGAGAGTGCTCGAAGGTGTTAGAGTCATTCGAGACATTGTTGAAATCGTCGAGGAAATAGAATGATGGGAACACATCCCCATCATCCAACGACAGTGCCCATTGCAGGGAGAGAGTTGAGGCAAGCTCTCATCGCCATACTAACATCAGAGATAGAAAGAGAAGGTATAACCACTTTCGATCTTCGAATGTTCATTTCGATTATGATCATGTTGTTAATAATGAACATAAAACATGGAATTGAGAAACATGCACCTTTTGTGGATTACATAACCATATATTTTCTAAGTGTTGGAAAAGAATGGCAGCACTCAAAATGATGAGGTGTGAAATACCCTCTCAACAGCATGAAAAGAAACAGGTTAAACAAACATGGAGGAAGAAAACCTACTGCATTCATTGCGACAAAAATGACCATCAAAGAGCCATTTGTTGGAGGCTCCATCCAGAGTAGCACCTTAAAGATAAAGCGTCGGTGCGTGAACCAGGTGAAGCAATTGTTTGACAAGCAAAACCACCACAAGAAGGTGACCTATTCACATTGATAAGTGAAAAATGGTTTCTAGAAATCTTGTCATTTCATGGTCGTTCTTTTGTAAATCATTTGTTGCATTTTAAAATGTAAAAGCGATGATGTGTTTCCATTACTTGTTTAGCAACAATGATGTCTAGTCATGTTTTGAGTCACATTTTACACTCTGAAAGTGATGTTATGTTTCCATCAGTTGTCAAAACAATAGTGTTTGGCCTTATGTATGTAAATCATTTGTTGCAATAATGATGTGTTTTCCATCACTTATTGAAGCAACCATGATAGGTTGGCCTTGTTGTCATAGCTGGGGTATTGCATCCATCTTAACGTAAACTTGAGTAGCGAGTATATGTTATAAACTCGTGGCAAGTGTGGGACATTTGGGTCGTTAGTTGGTCATGTCAATCAAGCATGTAATTTGCAAACAAGGTACTATAGGTTGCAGAGGTAGTAAGTGTTGGCTCGTCGCTTAAGGCTCTGAAGAGCAAAAGTGAAGGAGATGGAAGCGAGACCTTTTAAGGATGCTTGTGATGCAGACAGGGTACAAAGAAGTTGCAAGCTATTGTTCATGCTTTTGGAGGACCAAAAGCTCCTCAGTGGAGAGGATTGATCCAGGTATCTTTAGAGAGACACACGGGACAAAGAGGGCTTATGAATGCTCGAAAATCAAAGTGCTGAGAATGACTTTGACCCAGGACCAAAGCATAGATCTTGTCGTCCTGATCGCAGAGGTGTGAACGGTTTGTCAATCCAAGTCCGTATGTGAAAGTTGGAAGCAATAAAAGTTGGGTTGACTTTTTTATGATTGGGCAGCTTAAGGAGGCCACAATTTGGATAGAACCTAGCCACCGGATTCCAGCCAACTCTAGTTGGATTTCGGGCGAAAATGTCGAGTCATTAATTTGACTCCTATGGTCACAAATTGAATTCCAAAAAAGGTGCATTATTGTTTAATAAAAATAAAAATATATATATATAAATAGGCCGACAGGCCACCAACCCCGTCGACCTTCCCAACCATTATAACAAAAGCATTAAAGATTAGGGGGTGGATGGCCATGACCCCGCCACCCCACACAGCCACCGCAACAAACAATTAAGGTTATGGTCAGGGTACGGGCTGCCAAACCCGTCGCCCACCACCGCCAACTCCCACAACATATTACCATATATTACGGGGTGGGCACAGGCCACTGTCGGTGGACTCGGCCCACACCCCAGAGCTACTAAATACATGCCCCACCACCATTAAAATGCACCATCATATGCTCATACGGGACAGGTGAGGGTCAAACCCACCCAACCCACATGGCCGGCGCCCCAAAAATATATGTGGGCAACTTAAAAGCGTTAATGCATAAAATACAGCACACCATAAAGGATGGCTCCACCAACCACAAAAAAAATGTGGCCATACATGCAACCGTAAAATAGACTTGTGCCTTTAAAAAAAATTATTAATGCACCAGGTTTGCATGGACAAGATTTGATCCCCTCACCCCATGCTTTTCATTGCTATTTTTAAACCATTAGGCCAACCGCCTATTTCTTGTTTAATTTGCCAAAAACTTTATATATATATATATATATATATATATATATATATATATATAATATATATATATATATATATATATATATATATATATAGATATATATAGATATTATATATATATATTATATATGTATAGTAGTATGTATATATATGTATATATATGTATGTATGTATTATATATATATATATACATACATACATATATAACATATATATACATACATACATATACATACATATATATATATATATATATATATATTATAATATATATATATATATATTTACAGTGTGCCCAGGAGAGAGGACGAAATGGATTTCGAGGCATAGAAGGCAGAGCCTTGGCACACAAATTGAGGCGAATTAATTATTTTTTAATGCGGGAACCATGAATTTTGCAAGAGGGCCAAATTTTCACTTTGTCAGAATTTGACAAATTCTATATGGATTCAGCACCTCTCATTGCCACGAATGTGATGGCATTGTCCGTGTCTCCATCATATTTCTGCATTTTTTGGCCATTTTCAGAATGCACGTGGAACCATGATTGCTGCGAAAACAAGGAGCGGAACCATGAACCTTGAAATTTTTCCGAGGTAAAATTCTTCCATGTCAGAATATAGTCAAGGTTATACTTGTTTTTAATGGTTTTCCACAGGGATCGCAATGGCAAGATCAGATTGGCCATCTGATTTGTAGATTTCCATTCCACCCATGGAGCAGAATCTTTGAGGAATCTCGGGGGAATCTAAAAGATTCCTTGAGCCCCATATTTCTCAACATTTTGGAATTCAAATTTTGGACAGTCGATTTTGCACTACTCAATGCCACAAATCTGATGGTGCAGTCAGATTTGTCATTCTCTCATTTCATTTTCCAGCCACTTTTCTAAGTGCCAGTGCAGATGTCCACATTAATGTGTGAGTAGTCATTTTCATGCGATCGATGTCATGAGATCGATGGTCCAAACAGTTTCAGCACTTTAACATCTGCTTCTTCAAATGGCCCTTGGTTGTGAGGTATATGATGTGTCCATGTACTTCTTCTTCATGCATTGTGTTGCATAGATCCTTTTTATTGTTTGATGTAGGACTCTGTTTCTTACATGTTTTTATGATTCCTTTCTTGATTTGATGAAGAATCTTCTATGTGATGTACTTTTTGTCATGATTCATCATGTTATGTGTTGAGATCCCTTTGTTGTATGTTTTTGGGATACTCTTGCTGTCGTCATGCATGTTTTTGTGTCATACTGATAGGAGTCTTTTGATTGAGAGTTCCTGTAGTGGAACATCTCTTAGAGCCACTCCTATGTGAGGGCATTTTCCTTGTATGATCGCAACATCATCTCTTGTGTACATCATCATTATTGGTAACACTTAATGCAGTGGTCTACACCATCTTGACACAGGAACTCTGTTATCAACACTTATGGTTTTATGTGTTGATGATTGATATGTTCCTCTTCTTTACAACATGCACATGTATTCCTTTATGTTCTTTTAAGAATGAAATTTAACACATCACGAAAGAAAAAGGTCTTGAAAGGGTCCTTCGTCACACCTGGACCAAGATCAACCATGAATTATAAGCATGGGAGCACCAAGGGGGAACGTTTGTTTTTTTATTAGGGTTGTAATATGAATAGGATGACCCTTGCATGCCTTGTTGGTATGGTCGAGGTCCATGAGGTTATGTAGTAGAGTTTTCCAGTCACTCCTTCGGTTCCCTTATACACATCTTTTAATCCAAGCAGAGAAGGGGACTTTTCTATGGAGTGGTTTTCCTCACGGACTAAGTAGATTTCAATAAGGTTCAATGGAAATTCATTCCTAGGGTGCCTCCTTGTGCATCTAAGTTAGAAAATGTCTAATGCTCTCTATAATTCATCTTGCTTCCTTTTTATTTTCATAGTGTCTATTTGGAGAGAAAGGGTTTGCAGCATTTCACCCTTAAAGTCTTCCAGCATGTTCCTGATTTCACTTTTTATGGATGTATTGGTAGAGGATGAACTGACCATTACTTGACTAGCCCTACCCTTCTTTCTAGCTACCCTAGAATGATTCTTGAAAACTGTCTTGACATCATCATAGGGTAACTAGTAGATGTCCCCTCCTGACAGTAGGTTTAGGGTTTCTAGAAGATCCTCCCTCATCCCCCTGAGAAGATCTAAATTAAGTGACTCAAGATAAAGTGTACTCCTGGCCCTTTTGTAGCTGAGCTGGAATCTTTCCTCATAATCCTCTAAGGACTCATCATGTCCCAAGGTCCTTCTAAACATTTCCTCTTTGGTATCATTGGACCTGTTGTAGTCCCTATACTTGTTGTTGAAATATTGTTGCATATGAGCCCAAGTGGTGATATTATCCATAGGTAGACCCATCAACTAGTGCAGGGCTACATCCTTGAGAGTGGATGGGAATAATTTCAACTTTTGATCATCAGAGGTGTAAGCATAAGTTTTGCATATGACAAAAAATTAAAAGAAAAAAGTATCTGGATCTTCTAAGGTCAAGCCATGGAAGTGAGGAAGAGTAGAGGGGCTTATGTTTTTCATCTTGGCATCCCCATTAGTTTCTCTAATGGGAAAAGCACCCTCAACTCTTTCATTGTCTCCCCTTTCATTTCTATTTTCATCCATTATGTGAGTTGGAATGATTTCTTCTTCTTCCCCTATAGGCTCTTCAAAAATCTCTGGTTGTTCACCTAAGGGGTCCTCTAGCTCACAGCCACTGAAGAAGAGGGAAGGTTGATTGCTTGAAGTGGTGGGGGTATTTGGCAAAAATTTTCCTAAGTTATCCCTATTCCTACAAGGCATGAAAGGAATGTTTTTTTTTTTTTTTTTTCTTTTTGAGTTTTAAACTACTTCCAGAATTGAAAGAAACTAGAACTAAATTAAAACTATTTACTAAATGGAACTAATTACAGAATGAAAGAGACAAGAAAAGGAAGAAAGAAAGAAGAAAACACATCTACTCAGACACCTCCCCAGCAATGATGCCAAAAAGTGATGAGCACCAGTATTGCAACAAGGATGTTGCAACTCCTCGGGCTACTGACTTTACTTCATCAACTCAGGGTTCGTACAAACTTGGAGGTGACAGTGTTGTATACACAAATAGATGTAATTGGTATACTCTTTGTCACTACTAACCTGGGGGGATAGACCACTAGGTTTTCTCAAACTAGCCTTCTATTGACTAGAAGAAGTTTGATCACCAACTTGCAGAGGGGAAATTTACCCTAATTGGAAGAAGAGAAATGTTGTCTAATGCATGAAGGAAAGACTAAAAGAAATTCTTGCAAGATAACATGAAATCCTCTATATACTTGCTAACATACATTGCTTTCAAAATAACCCTACTTTAACACATGTGAGGTCAAACTAATCTAAGCATGAAATCTTATGAAGAGGGTGTTAACTATTGTGTGCATGCATATATATAAAAGAACCTTTTTCCTTTTTATCTTTTTTCTTGAAAAATGTAAATACTAATCTTACTTGGTTCTTTGGCAAGGGAGATAGGTGTGGAGGAAAAGGAGTAAAATGGTTCATATGGCTTGGAGGACAAGTAGGGGCCTAATCCTAGCTTTTAGGGATGATTTTTCTCAACTCGAGCTCAAAATAGGCTACTATAGTTTTTCCTACAAGATATCTACAGGAAGTACTGCTTCACCTATAGGATACCATAAGGAATGTAGTGAAAGCTTAGGAAGTGGTCTAGAAGGTGGGATGGAGCTTGGAAAAGGTGAATAAGGAGGGAATAAGGCATGGGAGTGGTAGTCACTTACTTATAACTCAAACCAAAGCTTTAAGATGGTTGGATTTGCTCAACGAAGATGGAAAGTTTTCCTCATAAGACAAGAATTTGAATTGAGACCTTAGTGACTTTTGGCAATAATGGGTGGATATGGATTGGTTGAGGTTGATGAGATGAGATCTCCCTGCAATTTAGAAACTCCTGCAACAACACACATCATTCTTGGCATTTATACATAAATTCATCAAAAACAAGAAGGGTTTATTCAAAATAGAAGAAAACAGAGTTTTCACCATTTACTTACTAAGTTCATTCATGGAAGTGCTTGAAACCAATGTGAAAGCGAGATGAGATCAGTGCAAAACCTAAAATATCATAAAATACCAATTGAAAATTATCCTATGAAACTGAAAGATAATGACCTAATTAGCAAGAAAACCCTAGATTACAAAAAAAGCAAGAATTCTTTCTTTTTGGGATATATGAGAAGTGTTCCTCAAACCATGATCCTTGAAAGGGATAAATGAGGTGAAAACCACTTGCTATCAGCGTTTTTGGAATATCTTCTTATCACTACAATGCAACTATTAGAACTATCCAAAAATGGAAGCAAACTAATTAAACCTACCAATACTTGCAAATTAACAACACCAAAATTAATTTAGCACTAACTATGAATATAATCTAAGCATACATATACAACAATAGGAACCTCTGCTGCTAGGGTCTGGCTCTAGCCCAAGAGATTCAGCCCTCTGAGTCAAATCAGTGCTAGATCAAGGGAATGCTTCTCATTTTCATTAGAAAATCAGAAATACATAAGAGTGCTTGGTTACAATCCTTCAACTCGAAAACTGCTTAGTTATCTTGAACAAAAAGTCTAAATCCTAATGAGGCTCTAGGCCTCTTGATTTATACAACTGAAGTTACCAAAAACTTCCTTAAATTTAGAGAGGCTTGGCTCCAATCTCAAGATCAACTGGTCTTCAACTGTCACTAGCTTGGCTTCCAATGAACTTCATGACTCGGTTGCTTGTACCTCTAAGTTGATGAGATTTGATTGAGGAATATTTGAGTGAGTGAGGAGTTAAGAAGGGAGATCATGTCTCCTAGAATACCTCTTTCTTGTCTACATTCAAGTTCCTACACTTTAATTAGCCAAAATTTGCTCCAAAACTTGCAATCAATTCACATTAGACCACTAGACATGACATCTCATCTTTACTCTCCTCATTAAGAAAAGCATAACTAAAACATGTAAATAATGATGAGAAAAGTTGATTTTAGTAATCCTAAGGTGCATTAAGGTCCATATAATTTACTCATTTATGAGCCTCAGCACATAGCATCCTTCCAAAATGGGTGATTCATAGCTTCTTCGAATGTTCAAGCCTCAATTTGAATTAATGGTGCTCATGGCAGCGAATTACCCTTGGTACCTATTCAGATTCTTACTTTCACGAAATGTCCCCCTTGGTGCAATATGTATCTCGGCATCCTCGATAGTTTCCCTAAGCCACGAGGGTATCCTTTTTTAGGAGGAGGGCTCATGGGGAGGTGGATTGATGGGGTCCATTAGCTCTTCAGCATCGGGCATCAACTCATCTTGCTTTCATATATCTTCTTCTTTGTCCTTCCTTAGAATAGGAAGGTCTCTAACCTTCCCAAGGGAAACATCTTCATCAAAGATGACATCATGACTTATTTCCACTTCTCTTTGACCAGACACCTATACTCTATATGCCTTTGAAGTTTCACTATAGCCCACAAATGTTCCTTTCTTCCCAGATGCATCCAATTTGCTTCTCTTTTCTTTCGGCACATGAAAATACATGGGGCTACCAAAAATTCTAAAATGAGAAAAATCACGTTTCTTACTGGTGAAAAATTCTTCGAGAGTTTTGGAGTCCAATTCCTAATGAGCACATCTATTTTGAACATAAATGGTAGTCTTAGTAGCTTCTCCCCATAGGAACTTTGGAAGGCCTTGGCATGGATGGCTTCTATAATGGAACAATTCTTTCTTTCAACAACTCCACTTTTCTCGGGATTATATGCGGTAGTAGTCTCCCTCTTAATGGTAGCTTCTCTATAATAGTCATTGAACTCATTTGATTCATACTAGGATCCATTATTGGTCCTCAATATTTTTATCTTCTTCCCTGTTTGATTTTAAACCAAGGATTTCAAAGAGTGAAACCATTTGAACACTTCATCCTTCTTCTTCAAGAAATAAATCCATGTTTTACGAGAGAAGTCATCCACAAAAATTGCATAATATAAATATCCTCCCAAAGATGTCATGGAAACATACCAAATAGATCAGAGTGAACCAATTGTAAAATGCCGGTAGCCTTGCTATCACTTGAGGGGAATGGTCCCCTTGTATGTTTTCCTTCGGTACAATCTTGACAAACACCTTCATGTTCTACTTTAAATTTGGGAATACTTGTCACCACTTTCCTTGCATGGGGTAGAGCCTTATAATGAAGATGAGAAAACCTTTTGTGCCATAACTCAGATTGAAGAGATGTGTCGAAAGACATAGCTCCTAGCAGACTTCCTCCAACTATATATTGACTATCAACCCTGAATCCAAGAGTGAATGCTTCTTTGAAATTTATTTTTCAAACACGTGCCTTCCATCAATGAATTCCCCCTTGAAGCCTTTGTCCTACATCACTGAGATAGATACCAGGTTCTTTAGATTGAGTATATATAGTATTTCTTGTAGATGAATGGTGTTACCTTGGTTCAATTGAAGAGTAATATTACCAGTCCCTTTCACAGGATAAGTGGTATTGTCTCCAAGAATGATTTCCAAATTTGTATCCTTTTCTATCAAATTTGAAAGAGATTCATTATACCTATCAAAGTGCCTTGAGGAACCACTACAAATCAAACAATTATCCAAGGTATATAGAGGAGAGGTAGTAGATAGGGCATAATTAATATAAAATTACTTTTTCTTGTTATCTATAACATTAGATTCATCATTCTAGAGTTTCTTGATATTTTGGGAGGTTTACCATTTCCATATTGAGTAGTGGGAGCATTCCTTTTTCCTTTGTTGTTGAACCTGCCATTCTTTTGATCATTGTTTCCCCTGAAATGGTGGCTACTCCAAAGATTGATTCTCCAAAATTTTGTATGATTTGAGCTCTAGAAACTAATGACAACTGAGCCACTCCCCTAGTTGATGGTATGTAATATTGTTGATATCACATATAAGTTGAACCCATTGGTATAAACACAATGAATACCTGCCAATAAATCAGGGACATCACCGCAATGATCCCCAAAAGTTGTATAAATGCAAAAGCCAAAGCACCTATTCAAGTAGGAACCAATGTGTTTATTTCACTCTAACGAGTTGATGCCCTATTCAGTATTCACCCAAATGGAGTTGCATCAAAGGCCATTGGGGCATGAAATCTATACCTATGCAGATTCCTGAAAAGTTGATTCACAAATTTAATTACAACCAGTGAAAGAATCATAGACCTCACAAGAACACACAAAGAGCTACTTAATGTCAAAGAAACATAAACCAGAATGAAAAGGGAGTTTCTAGGAAGGGAAGTCTCATTTTCTTTTGTAGGGGTTGCCCATGCCACCCAATAGTTACTAATTATTTGAAGTAGCTGAAATATTATTTAGGCCATTAGTATTATAGGTATCAAAGTACATAATAGAGAGCAAGAAGACAAGAAGTGAGTTCCTTCAGGAAATTTGTTAAACTTGCTAACACTATAGAAAATGGAATTACAGGGATCATAAGGATTTTGGGTTTTGTCATCTTCCTCTATATGGTCTAATGAATAGTCTACTAGCTAACCAATGATTTCTAATGCCATCTGAAAAAATTATGTCCTAGAGGAGAAACCTAAGATCACAATGGTAGTGACCTATATCAACATGATTTATTATAGTTAAAAACATAGATATTGTGTCTATTAAGAATATATATGCATTGAACACAAGGAAACATACAAGTATCACAATCTAAAAATGTGAAAGTATGTGAAAAAATATAGCAAGAGACATTTAAGAAGACAATGGAATTAGAGAGATCATAAATAGTTTGGGTTTTGTCATCTTCCTCTAGATGGTCTAGTGAATAGTTTACTAACTCATCAATGATTTCTAACACCATCTGAAAAAATTATCTCCTTCTAGAGGAGAAACCTATGCTCACAATGGTAGTGACAGACACCAACATGATTTATTATAGTGTTGTAGCAGATACAATCACACTCCAAAATTTTGGCCTGCACCCAATTTCGGAGCCTCCCTTGAGATTTTCACTTGATGATTGCACACACTCGGGTTCACTCAATGAGCTCGTGTGAGTCTTCGTACCCACCTTGCTTGATCATTTCACCCAATATTTTGCATGTTGAGGTTAGTGTCATGCTTGAGACCATTTCTGGTTAGGCTCAAGGACTTCACTTCATGTACATGTTGTGTTCGCTATGAAACATCTGTCGTGCTCACACACGGAGTCACATACACTGTCTCGCAAGCGTCGTCACGTTCGACCAATGATCAATCACAATTTCTGTGCTTGTCACTCACACTGTCAGTCAGTCATGTTGAGCATGTGTGTCTAGATGCTTTCAGTCGTCTCATCGCCAAGTCATGTAAGTGTGTGTTTGCAAGATCGCATATGCTTCTTTTCACTCGTTCACATACTTAGTCATTTTTGTTGAAGTTCTAACGACTGGATTCCCCTCTGATAACCAGACCTTCACCTTGCCATCGACTCGATCGATTGTCACCTAGAATAGCACAAAAGCACCAACCAAGTCATTTCAAGTTGCGCTACCTGTAAGCAAACCAATCAACCTTTATGTTGGTTAATTGGAGAGTTTGACACGGCAGTCACCCTGGGACCAACTTGGCTCAAAAATTACACAGAGGCTACAGACATTGCCCACTCTGATAACTGAGAAAATTGCACAGACAGACCCAACAGACACCTAGTGCTCGTCCATGTCTCCCTCAGAAAATTGCACAGTTTTTTTTAGCCAACCCTCATGTCAATCGACCTACTTCTAACCCAGAAAACTGCACAATTTTCATGAGCAAGCCCTCTGCTGCTCAGCAGTCCCTCAACTCAAAAATTGCATAGAGGTAATTAGCAGGCCATCCTCCCAGCATCAACGTACTTTTTCCCACCAGTAGCTCCCAACATCCGACTGCCAGTTCCCTCCGGGAATTGCATAGTTTTTGCTACTAAGCTCCTGCAATTGACTGCCAATTCCCTTTAGGAATTCTACATTTTTATTTTGCCAAGCTCCCAGCAACTGACTATCAGTTCCCCTTAGGAATTGGGCAGTTTTTGCTTCCAGTGGCCTAGGAGCCAGCTACCAGTTCCCTCCAGGAATTGCATAGTTTTGGCTACCAAGCTCCCACTGCCTGCTCCTTCTGGGAACTCCAAAAATTTTGCATGTCCATCCTTCATATATCTTCGATTATTCCTCTCAAAAACTATACATTTTTTTCCTCCAGCTACTCACCTAAAAAAGTACACAATTTTCATGAGCAAGCCCTCTGCTGCCCAGCAGTCTTCTCAACTCATAAACTGCGTAGAGGTGATCACCAGGCCAACCTCCCAACATCAACGCAGTTTTTCCCACCAGCAGCTCCCGACAGCCGACTACTAGTTCCCTCAAAGGATTCTGTAGTTTTTGTTTCCAAGCTCTAGTAGCTCACTACCAGTGCCCTCTAAGAATTGTGTAGTTTTTGCTGCAAAGCTCCCAACAGCTGATTGCCAGTTCCCCTTAGGAATTGCACAGTTTTTGTTGTCATTGACCTAGCAGCCAACTTCCAGCTTCCTCCATGAATTACACAGTTTTGGCTACCAAGCTCCCGCTACTCGCTCCTTCCGGGAATTACGTAGATTTTAATTGTCCAACCTTCCCGCAGCTCTGACTATTCCTCTCAAAAACTAAGAATCCTTGTCCTCCAGCTGAGCCAAACCCCATGTATAGTCATTGTTAATCTGAATTGCCCATATCCATCACCTAGTGATTGTTGCGATGTTTTGACCAGCAATGCCCAGAGCCTCCATCCCGGCTCACAACCTTGTCTCCTCTCTCAGTCACCTACATCCAAAACGATCATGCATCATGGTAAACTAGGAGATTTATGGATTTCATGTCATCTCATCATGACTGACTGTAAATACAGGTACACAAACAAACATGGCATGATGACGAATGGGATGAACAAAGGGAGCACATGCATAATGACAAGTTCACCAACGGACGAATAAACAATGCATGCCAAGAGATGTGCTCGCGAAAGGATGATCATGCAAAGATGTGTTCGTAGATGGATGGGTGAGCAAACATGCAAGATGTGTTCGCAGACGAATGGATGAACATGAACTTTTTGCGAATGGATGAACCTGTCAAGCCTTCCAACATATAAGAAAGGAACAATGTGTGAATGCGACATCAAGCGAGTCAATGACCATTGAAGACTCTGCACATGTTTCCATGCAGAGGTGAAGCTGTGACACACCATGAGGACATCCATCAGTAGTAACACTATAGCTCGACATGCACACCAGCAACAGTACGAAGGTATCAGCACTGTCATGTTGAGTCTTTTCATGAGTCATATTGTCCACATCTCTACTATTGGCCATACTATCAATCAATGTAATGTAACGTGGAAGTCCAAGAGACACGTTTTTTGTATGAAGAGTCATGTAAAGTCAAAGAGTCATGGAACTCAAACAATTATGAGGGTAGTCAAATAGCTACAAGGGTAAGTTTCACCCTTGACTATAAATACCCCCTAATTTTCACATGTAAGGACTTTTCACCACAGCTCCTTTGTTGGGCATGGAACCCCCCCACAACATGTTTTGGGGCTCAAAGCCCAAGTTTTGAGTGTTATTGTTGTAAAGGCTCTATGAATTGCGGGCATGGAGCACAAATTGTATGTTAGAGTCATAGGGTTGTCTCCCTTAAGCTTTCAGTGTAGTGTCAGCCTATCCATGGTCTGTGGACCATGGGATTGTATAAATAGAGCAAGGCTCTAAGTTGTAAATATAAGGAAGAAATAGATAGAAAAAAGAAAGGAGTCTAGAAGATAGGGAGCATAGAGAAAAAGTCTAAGTGCTTTGGGTCATAGTAGTAGGAAGAGGCTCTGTAGGTGAGTGCGTAGAGGCCTAGTAGAGTCCGTAGCTGAGTGAGCAGACCCCTGTAGCTGAGTGCGTAGGGCAGAGTCAATTCTATAACCTAGGAAGAAGAATAATAAAGAGAAGTTTGATTCTAAAGTTATTATATGGTTGATATCTTTTGCAATTATACGGGTTTATTTATCGCACGCACAGATATGAATGATGAACATTGTTAAGTATAACTAAACAGATGTAGATAAGCTAAGTGATAAACTAATATTAAGTTAATAATAAGGGATTGGGTAGTAATGTAGATCGAGCCGTGAGTAGGGTTGTACAAAGAACAACATCATCGGCTACGTAGTACTAATAAGTGTGTGTAGCGAAGTGCACACAGGGTCCAACTGCAGACCACCAAAAATCATTAGACATCTCTAGGGTGTCGAAACCTGGTTCTAGCACCCTCCCATACTACTTCAGGTGAGACTTCAGTCCGCGCTCCACGGACTGTTGTCAAAAGGGCCAGTAGTACCAAGAATTTTTTGCCTAAATCACCTTTGAACCTTAGTCAGGCCCCAGCAAGCCAAAAAATGGTTATGTTGCTGAGATCGGGATCTGCATAAGGGATGTCTAATGTCTTGCCACTCAGATCCACCCAAGAAAGAAATTGAAGGGTGGTTGGACAAGAAGATTCATCAGTTCACAGAACAAGAAAATAGGAATCCACGAGTATCTAAGGAACAATGGCTGCAGCACTAATTATATACAGAAATCCATGAAATTTTCTTTGCACCCTTTCCTTCTGAGTTGTATGAGTGGATCGTGAAGCTACCAGATAGTCAAGGAAGGTGTAGGCTTGAAAAACCAATCGTGTGGACTTCGGTATTACTGTGCCTATTAGAAGCATCAGGAGATAAGATCGCGTGAGTTGTGGTCCATTGGCTCGATCGGATTATAAGAGGATTTATCACTGAGTTCACAGTAGATACGACCGTCAGCTACAGTGAGGCGAAACGACGCTTCCTCAAAGGACCGCAAGGTAAGTATAGTAAATCTTTAAATACCTGGATTAAGATGCTATTGTGTGAAAAGCAGGTTATGCAAATAAATTAATGTTTAGTACTACGTGAAGTGGGAAGATCTACAGAAACGGAAGTAGTGAAGAGTTAGAAACTAGTCCCTTAATTTCACCCTCGTGAGAAAGTGAGGAAGAGCTCATGAAAGTTTCTCCGAGAAGCACGGTTAGTCTGATATGGCAATGAATTCTGTGCTTACCACCTCCACCTACACCACCACCCATGTCACCCTCTTCACCTTCATCTCCACCTAACCCACCTCCTCCACCACCACAATTCAGTATGGCGAGTCAAATCAAACTGTCGGTATTAAGAGGAGTAGGGAATGATGATCTAGACCAGTTCTTGTTCATGGTAAGGGTCGTATGGGAAGCACAAGGAGTCATGGATGACAATATAAAGAAAGATATGCTAGTAAGCAGGTTGTAGGATTGCACATTAACATGGTACATTAAGCACTCTAATGACCATCCAAACACATGAATTGCAGAAATCCAGGCCGCGCTGAACAGGGAATTTAGCAGGCCAAATTTGGAGACATAATCAATTATCAGGCTTAAGGAGATTGCGATGCTCCTGGGTGAGACCTCGTAGGATCTGGACTAAAGTTTGAAGAGTATTATTCGTGAAGCCAACATGACTTTGATGAATGGATAGCACCATGCCTGGTTTGTAGCATCATTAACACTACATTTAAGGATGACATTGTCACAACAAAAGATTTCCACCGAGGCCGAAGCCTTGGAGATGGAAATGGGATTTCATGAGACCCCTACAAAAGATCCTAGCCTAGGAGTCCATCAAATCTACACGCAACTACAAAATCTATGTCTGGAAATGCAGAGTTTGAAATAAGACAGGATACCTTGGCTAGAGGCACGTGAGGAGGTATGGTGCATAAAATGCAAAGGCTAGGGGCATGACAAGGACCATTGTCCAGTATTCATGAATAAATTGGCGAGAAGAGGGATGATGCTGTTAAGACCTGAGGCACAAATAGGACCGAGCGCGGTGCTTACATTATGGTGCGTGATCTATCAGATTGGGGGAAAACACACTATGGATAATTGTCATCTATTACAGAAGTATACATAGACGTCCCAGAAATTATTTTGTAATTTCTGTAGGTCAATAGGCCATGATGAATGCACCTGCAGAAGCTACAAACTAATGATGTATCGGACTCCTACCTACAGGGTACAGACCGAAACACGAGCCCTTAATCCAAATGTAGGAATGGTGCACACTAGATTTTAGGGGTGTGGACGAGATCGAGGAGGAATGGGACTAGGAAGGGGTCAGGGACAACTAATTTGTTACAATTGTGGAAGGCCATGACACTATGCTTGTGATTTTACAAATCCGAAGAGGACATCATGTTTGTACTGTACTCAGTTTGATCATGAGGCAAAAGACTACCCAACATTGATAGCGAGGCTGTACAAAAAATGGGTACTCCAGCCTCCTCTGACTCAGAATTTGCAAATGAAGAGGTATGAGACACACGAAGAAGACCCGAATGTAAACATAGTGCTCAGAAGTGGTATCACCACTGGAGATGATAAAGGGAAGCAGCTAGAAGAAAGTGCATGGGTTCGCAAGGCTCCTACAAAGGAACTTGAATTTGATTTAGAATGCGCGAAGGAGACATTCATGGAAGCTAAGAAGAGCTTCACGAAGGCCTCCATTTCAGGTAGTAAGGATGAAGTAGAACCAGAGATGGATCCTTCAATGCTCACTACCTTTCTAGAGATAGGCATGAAATTGTTGTGTGACAGTAAGGTAGTAAAAGGACTACAACAACTTATTACTAGGTGCGCCAGGTTAGGAGAACCACACATGGTCTGGAAACTTGGAAAGCATGGATTGCACACAAGGAGGGAAATGAGGTTGACTGCGCAAATCGGTGAGTATGAAATGGATCAGGGAATCTTGGATCTCGGATCAGATGCGAATGTACTGCTGAAACAAACATGGGAACGCATGGGTAGACCCACACTACAATGGTCTCATATTTAGTTGCAAATGGCGAACCAGTAAAAAATCCTCCCCATGGGAAGCTTGCAAGGGGTAAAGGGGGATATTGAAGGTGTGAGTGCATTTGAGGATTTTGAAGTAATAGAGATTATTGATGATAGCAATCCCTATCCTACACTACTAATAATAGACTGGGCCACCGATATGAATGGATTCATAAATTTGAAGAAGCACAAAATGATTTTTGAAAAAAAGTCATTACGCGTAGTAGTACCACTAGATCCAGTAGAAGGAGCGCGATACACTAAACCAGTGTGTGATGATGATAGTGATGATGACCTTGATTGTATCCACAAGATAACCACATGAGAACAAGATTGGGTGAATCCAATAGTAGATGGTAGGATTTCATGGGAGCGCGAAAGCTCTTGCACTTTGGATTTAGACGAGGAAACATAATGATGGCAGAACCAGTTACATGAGGTAACCACAATTAATTGCAACATGATGGTTAGATCACTGTGTTGCGTGACAGTAGTGGTAATGGATCTTTCTACGTATGACGGGTTGATAGCGGTGGATGAATTCCTAGACAAATTTGAAAGCACAGTACCAGAACAGCAGCGGTTCGATGCTCTAAAATGGGCATTGTGCATGACACCCACAACATAGTGGAGTACACATCAATAAATTTTTTAGGACTGGCGTGGATACAAGAGGATGATGCACCTATGATTTGAAAAACCCCAGCTAAGGATGAGAGCTAGTTACGAGGGGAAAAACCACTTGCGTGCCCACCTTTCTCGATGGTACAAACATATGACATGAAGCCCAAACAAGCGCACACCACCCCTAGAATAGAGAATCAAAATAGAACATAGTAGCAGAAAAGGCAAAGCGCGCCAAGGATTATCCATGGAGAAGTGCTCAACAGGGTGTGCAAAGTGCTGAACAGGGTTCACTAGGTGAGACGCACTGATTGGGACCTGCGCGTACCAGTAGTTCGATGGGCCTAAGGGACCATATGCAAAAACCTAACCACGAAAACAATTCCAAGAAGGTAGACTGAAGAGAGGACCATAATCTCTGAGCAGCATGTGAAGATGAATCCACATGAAATAGCACCCATAGGTGTGACAGTGTGCGAAGTCCCAGAAGTAGGAATAACACAACTACGCAAAACAAAACACATAAGACTTTAGGAATCCATTCAACAAGGGAACTTTAGACTTCTCAAACTTGAAATGGACTGGGTACAGCTAAGAAAGAAAAGAATTTTGATGGACACAAAGGTCAAGAGGTTGGAAAACAAGATCAGGGGAGCATGTCTCATCGATAAACCAAGGATGGTAAGGCAAGGTGTAGGTGATCATACTAATGAATTAGAAGACTATCACTGAGAATTAATTAGTCTGCTGCCATGGCTAGGACAATATATCACCAACCACAGTAACCAGGGGAGCACACTACAAATAGTAGAACCTGCGGTGCCGATCACCATGATGACAGATGAGGATTTTCCATGGATTATACTAGAGGGTGAGATGGAGCCTCACACAGGTGGTGCGACCACCTGACTAGCCATAGGAAGAACAGTCTTAGCACTCCAAGTAGCTGAAAGGGAGTGCAGGACTATAAACTATCTTGCCTGAAAGTTGTGTGCTCTAACAGGTGCGTGCAGGAATAGCTTATCACGAGGTTTGTACCCGTGCATGGAGGGATGCACTGCCACGCAGGTGGGCTGGGAAGTGACCATTGGTGTCACTATTCATGACGAGATGTCCAATTTTAGGCCAAATGGAAAGGGTGGCAGGCATTTAAGACAAGAGTTATGGGCAAGATTTCAGAAAATATACCACCAAGAAAGCATTGATGGCCCAGAATTGGGGCGAACAGTCGAATTTGAATTCAAAAGGTGTTATAAAACTCCAAGGGCTAGCCATTAGATAACACTTGGTCATTTGAGCATTGAGCAGTTGAGCAGAGCACAAAGTGTTGAGAGTTGAGCGATAATAGAGCCTTTGAGTTCGCGAGAGACAAAATACTGTGTAGAAATGATGACGGCCACTAAGGATGGGTTGGGAATTGAGGAAGGAACTATCGGCGAGGCTGCACAGAGCCCCATGGTACAGGATGTTCCCAAAGGCACTGGGGTCATAACAAAAATCCCAAAATCACCTCAGATGCCGAGACTGAAGAAAGATAAGTAGGCAATGGGACCAGTACATATGTCCCCAAGGTATCCACGACACAGTAAGTTATCAATGGAAGAAAAAGGAAAAGCAGTCACCATTGAAATCGATGAAGAGGAAGAAGACTTGTAGGCCTTGATTATCGCTGCAGAGGAAGAAGAAGACATGGAGGAAGACATCCAACCATTGCACTCTACAGCAAAATTGCCGATGTATATCCCTCCATGGAAAGGGAAAGCTAAAGTACCAAAGGATCTAGATGCAACGAAGAGTGCACTCCAGACCCCGTTCCTCCTTGATAGAATTACCTTTGAGGGTCCACCTCTAGGATGTGTGCCCACCCTGAAATTTGAAGACTGGGACCTTGCGGACAGTGAGAAGTTCCCGCACTTAGAAACAACAAACCTAATGAAACAGAGTATGGAGGGGCCAACGATAACATTAGTGCCAGGAACATCGCTGCATGGTGTGGAAAAGGTCAGGTTGCTTCATATGCTATGGATACCACATTTCCACTATGCACCCATCACCAATTTTGCCATGGGGTAGCTTCTTTTCCTAGTGCATAATGGGTACTTATGGCTGGAGGAGCCTATTCCCATCATGATAGATCTCATCCACCAAATTTCTTGGCTTCCCTGTAAGGGAAAGGACCCCGCGACAATAGCAGCGAAATGTAGCAACTTGGCTCTCAAAGAGGCCATGAAGAAAAAATATTAGCTCGAGAAGAAAAAGAGTGGTTACACTATCACCAGTATCAAGGATAAAGGGGTACGAGTAGCCACCCAACTCCTGGCCGGTAAATCAATGAGAAAATGTCGCGACAATGAAGTACCAGCACCAGTAGTTGCTTTGTTCGAACAATGAGTGGAAGGAGTCCAATTCAACTATGATGAGTTCCTCTACGAAGAGTTTTTTCTCAGCTGTCAGGAGGCCCAGGAATAGGGTAAGACCTTCCACTACGTGTGGTTGCTCTTATCCATCTTGCTGGTAGTAGTTGAACTGCCAGAGGACATACAGTTCCTGAGCATTGACCGAGACTTAGCAGATGCCACGAAGTATGCTTCGCTCTAGGCCACCAAGGATGTGAAACAAATTCGTGATACCAAGATTTTCTAGGTGCTCATGGAGGCCAGCATCTGAATGTGGATTAATAGGAGGCCACGCCTATCCCCCACAATGCACAATAGTCTACAGAGTTTTGTAGACTTCAAGGTAGACATGCATAATATCTACATCAGAGCATGAAAGGATTCAGTACAGCAGTGGACAAATCGCTCATTCATAGCCACTGACGACACAATCTTTACAGTGTTAGAGACATGGCCTCCCGAGTGGCATGCCCTGGATTTTGCAGAGATGGAGAAGATAGCAGCGCAGAAAAAGAAGGATGATGCCATGCTTTGCATCACCCAACTGGCTGAGAAAAGGCACAATGAAAAAGTGGCAGCCGAGGTTAGGGTAGCCCATAAAGTGACACAGGCAGCCACAGAGCAAAAGAAGGCAGCCAAAGCAGCAACAGCAGCGCAGACAGCAGAGGTCGAAATAGTGCAAGCAAAGGGGGGCCAAGCAGTGTCTACAAGATAGGAGGCAGAGGACATGGACCTTGCAGAAGAGAGCGTAGACCCAAGAACCACCTCAACCCAACTCAAATGGTCATGCATCACAGAAAGATCAGGTCCAAGAAAAAAAGGTCAAGGCCTCGAAGCTAGCCATTGAATCATTCACCTTAACTGAAGGTGACCTCCATGACATCAGCATGACGGTTCGCAATGTCACTAGTGAAGTGCTCCAAGACTTTATGATAGAGTAGTAGAATTTGTTGGGGGCCTCAGGATGCAGCTGCAAGAGTTAAAGGTGCGGCCCCTTCAGGAAGGTATCCTATCTACCCACGTCGCAGCGGACACTTCAATAGTAGAACAGATGCTGCGCGTGAGGATGGCCAACACAATAGTGTTTCTAGATGAAGCATTTGTATCAGCAGATGTGATGGACCAAATGATGATTATCATGATGAAAGGCCTTGGCCTTATTCTATCTGCCCTTCCCCGGGAAATTCTCTATCAGCTACAGGATGGAATAATAGTAGAGCTGCACGCCAAGGAGAGCCACGTGATCCAAGTTTTGAGCAAGCAGAAGATTAATATATAACAGCTTAGCTTGCAGTGCGATGAGTTGGTTTCATAGAACAAACAACTGGTGCAAATAATAGATGACGCTTGCTGAATTGTCCTAGAGCTAGCTATCACAGAAAATCTACTGGTAGAAGTGTGGATTCACAGTTTAGCAAGTGGAGTCTGTGATGCCAGAGAAGTGACAACAATGGTGCAGCTATAGATGAATCTCTAGATTAGAGAGCTGCAGTTGAAGGTACAACCTTCCACTCCCCTAGAGGTCAGAGAGTAGCACACCATCACTATTGCAGCAAGGATGGAAGAGATCAGAGGTGCAGTGCACAACTGTACCAATATGTTGGAGCAGGCGCGTGAGGTCCTAACGACGTTGTAGGAGGACCCCAACATTCAACGGCTAGAGATAGAGGCACGTGAAATCCAGCAACAATATGATAACATTAGAGGGACTGCATAGACATTAGTCCTTACTCAGCATCTTGCAAGGATGCAACAAGCCAAGGCATTAAAAGAGCAGGTGGATGTATTGCACCATAAGGAAGCCATTCTCAAAGCGCGCGTCCAACCATGGATTGACGAAGCCTTCACAATCACAACAGATATTGAAGGTCAGCTCATGTAGATTCAGGGGATGCATGCACAAATGCATCACAACGCACTGGAAACAAAGGGCTCAGAAGACAGAATGTAGTAGGTTCAGCTAGCAGTAGCTCAATGCATTGCTGACAATCAGGTCGTTCGGGACTAGCTAGAGGGACTTCGCGCCAAGATCGTCACACCAACAGAGTGACTCGACGATGAGTCATGGTGTTTGTGTTGGGGTCTTGTTGGGCATGGAATCCCCCCACAGCATGTTTTGGGGATCAAAGCCCAAGTTTTGAGTATTATTGTTGTAAAGACTCTGTGAATTGCAGGTGCAGAGTGCAAATTGTATGTTAGAGTCTAATGAAAGGAGATGTTGGGGGTAAGGCAAAATGCCTTTCATTTACAAATTTTGATCCTGAGGCCCATGGTTTATGGCCCACAAACCTATCAAAAGTGTTATTGAGGCCTTAAACCTTTAAACCCATGACCACTCACTCTATCAGATTTTCCTTTAAAAACCCGAGACCATTCATTTAATCGGAATACATAGGATTACACATAAAAACCTGCAACTAAACCATAAGGCCAGACTTGAAAAAGTATACACCCAAATCTATAACTTCAATAGGTTTGCAGCTTCCAACCTTTCCACAATCACTCAACAAATTCCTTAATTCTCTCTACAGTTCACTATATGGATGTATATGGCACATTACATTAAATCAAGTCTTCTCGAGACTTTTATCCATTCCATCATTTACTCTATTTTAAACAGAAATGCCCCTTGTTTAGCTTCGATGGTCCACATCCTCTTCCTTGCTCCACTTTGGATTCCTTCTTTAATAAAGAGTGCCATATGCTCCTACATTAGACTCCTGAGGCACAAAAATTTATGACCTTCTGGTCATATGCTTCTCCTTGTCCTTAGTATTTCTACCCACTTCTCAGTGGAACTACCTTCATGATCTTCTTTGAGCTGCAATCAACCTCTACAGTAAAAATATTCCTCTACTACATGATACCTCACCAAGCTTTCTCCTTTGAGCTTTTGTCTTTTGCATCCTTCTGGTTCTCTCCTTTGGAACTAATTGAGCACACCTTGCTCTAGGTTGCTGCAAGTCTTCTCACCTTCCACTGTCGCTATCTGTACAACAGTAAGACCATAAACTCTTCGTACTTCAGCAACTGTACCTCTTCTTCTTCTACTTGCAAACTCTTCCTCCTTCTCGCAGGAAATCTTCTTCCCTTAACCTTTCCCTTTCCCTGCTCTGATACCAAATGTTGAAAGGAGATTTTGGGGGTAAGGAAAAATCCCTTTCATTTACAAATTTTGATCCTGAAGCCTGTGGGTTATGGCCCACAAACCTATCAGAAGCATTATTGAGCCCTTAAGCCTTTAAAACCACAACCACTCACTCTATCAGATTTTCCTTTAAAAACCTGACACCATTCATTTAATCGAAATACATAGGATTACACATAAAAACCCGCAACCAAACCATAAGGGCGAACTTCGAAAAGTATGCACCTGAATCTATAACTTCATCGGGTCCGTATCTTCCAGCCTTTCCACAATCACTCAAAAAATTCCTTAAGTCTCTCTACAGCTTGCTATATGGATATATATAGCACATTACATTAAATCAAGTCTTCTCGAGACTTTTATCCATTCCATAATTTACTCTGTTTTAAAAAAAAATGTCCCCTGTTTAGCTCTGATGGTCCACATCCTCTTCCTTGCTCCGCTTTGGATTCCTTATTTAATAAAGAGTACTAGATGCTCCTGCATCAGAGTCATAGGGTTGTTCGCGCTAAGTTTTGAATGTAGTGTCCACCTACCCATGGTTCGCGAACCATGGGATTGTATAAATAGAGCGAGGCTCTAAGTTGTAAAGATAAGGAAGAAATAGTTGAAAAATGAATGGAGTCTAGAAGATGGGGAGCATAGAGGAAAGGTCTAAGTGCTCTGGGTCGTAGTAATAGGAAGAGGCTCTGCAACAGAGTTCACATAGGCCTAGTAGAGTCTGCAGCTGAATGTGTGGACCCCTGCAGCTGACTGCATAGGGTGGAGTTGAGTCTGTAACCCAAGAAGAAGAATAATAAAGAGAAATTTGATTCTAAATCTTGTGTATACATTTTGAGTTATTATATGGTTGATGGCTTTTGCAATTATACTATTTTATTTATCGTACACATGGATATGAATGGTAAACATTGTTAAGTATAACTAAACACATGTAGATAAGCTAAGTGATCAACTAATATCGGGTTACTAATAATGGATTGGGTACTAACATAGATCCAGCCGTGAGTAGGGTTGCACGAAGAACAACATCATTGGTTCCGCAGTACTAATAGGTGCACAGAGCAATGTGCGCGCAGGTCAAACTATGGACTACCGAAAATCATCAGACATCTCTAGTGTGTGGAAACCTGGTTCTAACAACCTCCCATACTACTTTGGGTGAGACCTCAGTCCGCGCTCCGTGGGCCGTTGCCGAAAGGGCCAATAGTACTGGGATTTGTTTGGCAAAATCACCTCTAAACTTGGGTTAGGCCCCAACAAGCCAACATCCTCCCACATAACCTTGAGAGTCTGTAATCTTTTCTTTGAGAAGTAGTAGTTCCAACACCCCACCCATTGGGTTAGTGATGTATGGTGTAGAGATGTGTCTTGGAACTTTCGCTTAATTTAGAAGCCTGCCTGTTGTATATGGTTGAACATCCTCTCACACTCATGCATTAACCATCTA
This sequence comes from Pinus taeda, assembly GCA_000404065.3. NCBI lineage: Eukaryota > Viridiplantae > Streptophyta > Pinopsida > Pinales > Pinaceae > Pinus > Pinus taeda. The sequence continues at coordinate 280,772 of APFE030759129.1, read as the reverse complement.
GTCAATGTAGTAACTCACACTCCCTCTCACCTACACAAGACTCTGTAGTTGGTTACTTCTCACCTCCCAGGACTAAACACGAAATTACATATCATCACCTTCGCTCTATCTATTGTAGGTTTTAACCCCGTACAGAAATTACCTGCATACGAATTCTAAATCACAAGAAAATAAAAAATGCAAGAGCATAACCCATAAAACACATATACACAGAGATTTCCCACTGGATCTCAAAACCGAGACTACCAGCTTGATTTTTCATTATATTCCTTTCAATGTTACAATACATATTTATACATGCCGAAGCATCCAATACCATGGACCGCAAACCATCGCGTCCAAAACTGTCGACCGAAAACCATAGGTAGG